>JADRCC010574723.1:0-16713 GCA_019843855.1 Hylomyscus alleni | reverse complement strand
TCTCTCTCTCTCTCTCTCTCTCTCTCTCTCTCTCTCCCCCTCCCCTAACTGACCCCTTTTCCCATGGGTAACTTCCCTGGCCTTGTTCCTTGGGGCCAGTGAACTTGCCTATCCTAGAACAACTTTCTAAAAACCTGCTTTTAATATAATCTAATGTGGCTTAAATTGACTCATTTCACCTATTAGCTCTTTTGACACTGAAAACTATTAATTAGATCTTTGGGAAACAGAAATACTCTAAGATATTAATAGCTCTTCTGCTTTGTTATCTTAGTTATTATTGTCTTTTCTTAGGGGAACTAAGTATTCCAATAATCTTCCATCGTTCATCCAGCTTCTGAGGAATTCATGGAATAAATATTCCAAATCACATTGAAAACTGAAGATAAAGATGTATGCTCCCTGGGGTTACTAAGGAGGGAAACTTTGATTTATTACTCAGCCTGCGAAAGCTAGTGGCAAGTTAAGACATACCTTTTAGAGAGATGAGATAGAGAAAATCTCTCTCATCACCAAAAAGAAAACAAAAGATTCATGAATATTTTTAGTTTACTGTTGTGAAAAAAGAAAGGCATTGCAGAGTTGGGAAGATGGCTCAGTCAATATGTTGCCTAACAAACATAAGAACCTGAGTCCAGATTCTACAGACATAACAAGCTGCAACAGGCCCCGCGTGACTGAAATCACAGCAAGGATGAGCGGATAGGCTTAGAAGCACATCACTGGAAGCTCAAAGACCAGCGAGCGTGGCCTTTCTATCAAAGCTCTAGATGCATGAGAAACCCCGCCTTAAACAAAAGGAAGCAAGCACCTGGGGAGTGACAACTGAGGTCACCCTCTTATTTATACACACACCTGCTATACATATGTGCACTTCCACATACACAAATGAGTGTGTAAACAGCATATATTACACCTAAACTTACACCCATACAGGCAAAAACAAAACAAACAAACAAACAAATAAACAAACAAACAAACAAAAAACCAAAGGCATTTGTAGGACAAATCCAAAGAAAGGGATGCTGTAGAAGTTCACGTTCTGAACTGCTGCTGTCAAGATTTTGTCCTGGAAGGTAAAGAGGCCACTGTCTTTTTTTGTATACCATACCATTGAGGACCTTTTAAAATGATTCCATATATTAAAAGATTGGTGTCATATAATGTTTTCCCCTGCTTAATGCGTTCATTATTCTCAGTATTCATATTATGTATAAAAAGTATGTAATGTCCAACATGTCAAAATACCACCCCCAATATATAACATTGCTATGTCCTGGAAGGATGAAGGGCACCATCACAGATCTGGTTGGTTGGCCATCTTTGCAGACATGAGCTATGTAAGGCACCCTGAGGCAATGCAATTTTACAAGGAACATATGGACAGAAATTTACAAGATCCTTGGGGAGGGAGTTTTGTTACCCAGATGGTTGCCAAAATTCCTGATCCCTGCACTTTGCAAATGAGACTGGAAATGTTAATCAGATTAATATGAATGATGATATGGGAACTTTGGTTTGCCCCACTTTTCTGAATCACAGACCTCTGAGGATTGCCTTCATTAGGGTCTAACTCTTCAGGAGCCTTGAAGTCATGGAACTGTTAGCTTAGCAATATAATTATATCAGCCGCTCATTTATGAATAAATTGTGAACATTCACAGATGGAAACAGTATGTGCAAAATGTTAGTACTTAAAACTATCTTTTAATCACTTTGAATGATCAACTTTTAAAACACTATGGCTCCAATGATACAAAGATGGCTCAGCCGTTAAGAGCACTTGCGGTTCCTACAGAGGACCCGGATTCAGTTTTCAGCACCCACATAGTTGGTCACTGACATCCATAACTCCAGTTCCAGAGAATATAATACCCTCTTCTCACCTCCACAAGCACAGAACTGTATGCACAGTTCACATATGTGCATACAGACGAAAATGCATACACATGCAAATAAATTGATTAAGTCTAAAATAGTTCAAGAACAATACAAAATGGTATGATCATATTTTCTATACCATAATAAAAAAATATTTTTGAGCCAGATGGTTGTGGTACACGCCTTTAATCCCAGCACTTGGGAGAGAATGGCAGGTGAATCTCTGTAAGTTCAAGGTCAGCCTTGTCTACAGAGTGAGTTCTAGGGCAGCCAGGGCTACACAGAGAAACCCTGTCTCGAAACCCCCCTCCTAAAAATAAATCAAAACAAAATAGAACAATGCATATATATATATATATATATATATATATATGTGTGTGTGTGTGTGTGTGTGTGTATATTTACATATACACATATATACATATCCTATATATATATTGCCTATAAGTAAACCCTATGGAATAAGAAATAATTCACAACTGTGAAAGAAATTTCAATCAAAAGTTATTTAGTAACTACTTTGTCATTGATTTTTGCCCTGCTATGATTCCAGAAGTTAGCAGATAACCTAATTATCTAATAGTAGTTAATATTTTATGAAAGAAATGGAATTTTAGCAATGAATTAGTGAAACTGACAGTCTCCAAAACTGTAAATACTTTTGCTTTACATTGATCAAGTCAGAAGCTGAAATTTACTGTGGTTCTCTATCATGTATAAAAGACATGTTCAACACAGGGCCAAAAATCTTGGGCTGTACTTTCATATCACATGCTTCTAAACCATGATGTGAGCTAGAGCTATTAAGTAGGGCAGATAGTTCATTTTCAACACTGGTAAAATGTGATAAGCCTTCTGAACTCTTGCTTGCTATTTGTAGCTTAGTGCTGTCATCTAGAAAGCAACACTCCAGAATACCTATGTCTAAGCACTGATGTCAGAAGTACAGTGTTTGGTTTCTAAAAATTGAGCTAATACAGTTTCTGGAAAACAGCAGCATGAGATAACTTGCAAATGACACTTGTTATAAGCCCAGTCCTTCTGGATGTATGATTCGCTCATATGTATGAACTCTTGATACTGATGAGAGGGAATTCTATTGCCTCCATTGTATGGGTGGAGAACATGAAGACTAGAAAGATTGGATGGTGTTTTAGGGTTTACACAACTAATAAGCAACAATAAAAAGCTTCCAATGTGAGTTAGTTTCTCTGTGTACTGTTTTTCTTCTCTAGTTGCCAGTAGCATATTCTTATTAATAGTGTGTAATGAGTACAATTTCTGTGATAGACTATCTGTGAGGTCCTATCCCTCCAAGTGTTTTAAATGATGCTTGAGTTCTCCTATTATCTGAAATAGATTTTTTTTTAAAGCCAGAAAGAAACATGGTCTTATCCTCTCAGTTTCCGTATTGTTCTAATTCAGGTTTGGAAGTCTCAGATCAAGTACACAAAAGGAATCAGGTAATCACAACTAGAAACCTGCCTATTTCTGAGATGATGTCTCATCAGACAGGGTATAAAGCTGTAGTGATGTCCAGCTTGGCCATGCTCTCTAGTCCCTGGATTCTTGGGAGCATGTCTGATGCTAAATTGTAATCATCAACTAAATTCAGGACATTTGCCTGAGACTAGGGCGAGAAGCCAGTCTAGTAGCTGCTGTAGCTGCTTAAGCAATAGAGACACCTGTCTCCTAGAAGGCTAAATGAGATCACTAACTCATTTACATAAACCAGCAGATGGGAAGAATGGCATTTCTTATCAATTCTGGCTGGATTTCAACCTATTACATGGACTTAAAATGTTTGATATTTCACTGTCATACTTCTAAGCTATCCAGCCCCCTAATGTGTGTATAGTTTTCTTTCTTTCTTTTTTTAATAAATATGATATTTAGGATTCAAAATAATAATAGCACCCGATTTGCATTTTATCTCCTGAGTGTATGTATGGCTCACAGCTAACATGTTCTTTCTTCCAATCATTTCTCATAGACATTTCTCATAGTCCCTAACTCCACTACGGGTTTCTTCTATACGTTAGACTAAATGTGATTTTTTCCACGGCTCCTCACAGTAATCCCAGGATTACTTTGTCCCCCCTTTTTTTAAATATTTTTTTTTTGTAATGTTTGGAGAGCTCTTTTTTTGTGGTTACAATACAATTACATCATTCTTACCTTTCTCTTTCTCCCTACAAACCCTCTCATATGTTCCTCCTTGCTCACTTTTAAATGTCCAGTCACATTTTAAAATTAATCATTATTACATGCACATTTGTGTGTGTGTATGCATATATATATATACATACATATGTCTCACACTCAGTCTGTATAACACTACTCACGTGTGTTTTCAGGACTGACCATTTGTTATTGGATAACTAATTGTATTCTCTTCCCTGGGGAAGATGATTTCTCCCGCTTTCAGTATTCCTTAGTTGCCTCTGGTTGTCTCTGTGAAGGGCTGAGGTGTTATAGTTTTTCTCCTATCCATTTTGGCATGTTTCTTGCACACAAGGATGTGGGCACAACCCTTAGCACTTGAAAGAAAGCAACCAAAATCAAATAGATAATGGTTTAGGATATTCATGTAATTATAATAACACTCTACTCCCTACTTTTATCCTTCTGGCAAACACAGCGTCTGATACATAATCAATATTCAATACAGATTTGCCAAATGACTAAGTGAATGTATTACTGGGTGAATACTTGAACTTACCAACATTTGAATGTCAGCTTTCACGGCTATAATGGAAATAAGTGAGAATTTCAGACACCTCAGCGGAGTCTCCACAGGGAATAGCAATCAGTCAACCACCCCCAATCAATATTTACACAGTGGGAGCTCCTCCAGGCTGTGTGGGAGCTGTGTCTTTTTCATCTTTCTATCACAGGTTGTTAAGGAGTGCCACATACATGGCAGAATTTCAATAAATGCTTTTAAATGACCACAAAAGAAGGGCAAGCTTTGACCCTACCCTCTGAGGAATGCACAGTCTATATTTTAATGGCTACTTTCAACATCTTGTGGGTTTCTGCCCACTTGCACTGCGGGTCAAGAGGAATGTCAATACAGTTTTTTACTGAGATTTTTTTGACATTTGTTATAGTCTATTGTGACTGCTGTCTCCATTCCCTTTCAAAATGAAAAAACAGTGGGTATACACATCTCCCTATGCCTTGATTTTAACACAGTGATTCAGAAGTAAGAGTCACCACCATGCTATGAGTTACTATGTAGGAGATACAACAATTCATCTTTTGTCATTAAGTTGTGACACTCGCCGGCATGTGGCCTGAGTTCCAATGAGCTTGGCTTTGTCTAATTCCCTGGGTCATTAACTATGCAATCATAATTATTTTCAGCTGTGCAGATTGGCATTATTTTTCTCATCCATTTTTCTCCTCCCCTTCTTCATCCCATCTCGGCATTGATGGAGACCATGAGAACACCATCTGGTACAACTTGTGCACGGGAGCCATCAAAATAAAAGGCAGCCAATGAAGGATGTCCAAATTTCATTAGATGCATCCGTGTGCTACTTCAGTCTCATGTCATTTCCCATCCCTCTTGATTTTACTGTAGGGAGTTCAAGGACTCCCCAAGGCTCACTAAATAACAACTATCTGTCCCCAGTGCCAGTGACATCTGAAGACCCATCTCTATTTAGGGTGAAAAAATTGACACCAAGTTATGAATATCTATATTTTCAGAGAATTGACATTCTCTGTTTCTCTACAAACTGACTTAGGCAATGAGAAAGGCAGCTGCCAAGTGGGTATTAACATAACTGGAAATGCTTCCCTGTGCATGAGTCAGACCATCCCGGCTGTTTGCAACACCCTCAATAAACTGTATTGACTTTCATTTCCAAGAAGCTCTTTCATGTGCAGACAATGCCCTATCTTGGAGCAATTGACTGGAATTCTACTCAGTAGAAACTGCTCTGCAGCTTGTGGAAAGCAAATGAAGTAGAAGGTTTTGGCTGTACTTTTTCTTTGAGCCCAGTAGCTACCTTTCGGCAAATTATCTGATCTCTGTGATTACTGACAAAATTGATAGGTGGATTTCTTTTACTTTTAGCATCCTTATCTAGTGTTACGTGTAGAAAGGGGCATCGGTTTGGTGTTATATGTCTGGTTCTCAGAGTGAGACAGGAGGATTTTCATGAGTTCCAGGCCAACCAGACTGAGCTAAATAAGGAGACCCAGTCTACAAAAGGACACAACTAAAATCGATGAAAAATAAACAAAGATCAAAAACAAGATAAAGATGTAGATTGGTATGAAAACATAACCTCCCCCCCCCAAAAAAAAAACCCCGCAAGTCCTAGTACAGTCGTGTTATGCTCCATTAGGATCTGACAATTGTACTTTTACACTGGTCTTTGGGTAGGTGTAATTTCGTGTTCTATGAAACAGTCCTCAAAAGGTGGCTCATGAATATCTGTCTAGGGCTACCTAGGGCACAGGTTAAAAGTGTACATTCTTGAGTGCTTTCTCTTTCTAGCATGAAGAAGTAGAGATAATTCCTGATATTCATATTACTAAGTATAGCTAGAATCTACAGCAATCATAAAAAATATAGATTGCTGAATATTAAGATGGATAAAATAGGGCTGGGGAGATGGAAGATGGCTTCCCACATAAAGTTCTTGATGTACATCTGGTAACCTGTGTTTATATTCCCTGAACTCTGGCATCCACATAGGTGTTATGGTGTGTATATTTGCACTCTCACACACACGGACACACTCAGACACTCAGATCCACCCTAACAAATTAGGGTATATTAACTGAATATTCACTATGTGCCAGGAATCTATGATAATACTATTAAGTTGTTCATGCTACATTCAAGCAAAGAGACACCAAAACCCTACAAACACAACAGAGTGAAGAATTTCTGTGAAATAGCAAAGTACATCTCCTTTATGCCTAGCAGATTGGGAAGACTATTGGTGAAAACAATTATTCTGATTTGTATAGTGAAAGATAAATTTAAGTAACTCAGTTGAACAATAATGTGTCTGGAGGAGATGGTCTGGAATTAAAGGCAGGAATAAGACAACAACAACAACAATAGTTATTGAGGGAAGCAAATGTTAATTCTTACTATAGATAAATCCCTGTCTAGAGCCTGTTTTTCACTGCCTCTACCATCTTGGCCACATACATGGAAGTCAGATAGTCAAGTAGATAGCTTTACCTAGTAGATAGATTGCTTATGAGGGAAAAGAGAAAATATTTAGTATACAGCAAACAATGCTTAGCTTGATAGTATGAGAGTTCATGTAATATTTCTTATGTGAAATATTTAATGCTCAAAGTGCTATTTAAAAATGTCATTTTCCCTCCCCCATAAAATATATAAGAATAGCACATCATATTTCAAATATCAAAAGTAAAGAGTTTTTCTTGCCAAGAATAAATTCAAAACCTTTGCAAAGATATTAAGGACTTTGATGTATCTTGTCACATGAGATGAGAATATGTAATTAAAACTGAGAAACAGGAAACTACAAGTAATAAAGGGTGATTGACAGTGAATATCAATATAAAAATATCAGTCAATATTAAATATTAATAACATGACAGACCTTGGACAGTGGTGAGAGAGTAATGGCTGGCTTGCGAATTAGAAGCAAAACATAGAGGCTTTATCCCATGAAGCCACAGTGGAATGACGATTCTCCTCTGAAATCCCTCTGTAGGTATGTTCCAGACACCTGTACAAACAATGTTTTACTTCATAAAGCAAATCGCAGGTGTCACAATTGTCTATTTGATGCTGAGCCTCAGAGCTATGCATTTCTAGGTCTTCTTGTCTCTTCTTTTAAGATCACCTCCCAAAGGAATTTTCTTTCATGTGTATTATTGCAAGCCTATTTTACAGATGCTATGAATCACCATAGACGTACTTCTCACATCAGTGCTTGCATGAGAAGATGCTTGAGAGCTCTGGAAATTTTGCTTTTGCTTTTTTTTTAAAGGAGAATAAACAGAATGTTTAACTATAATAAAAAAGAGAAAAAAATTATTTGATAATGTATAATTATTTTTTTACATGGGTATTTAAGAGTTCTTGTAACCTTACTAGAGGACCTGAGTTCAGTTTCCAGGTCCCATGTGGAATCCTACAACTGTCCATAACTTCAGTTTGAAAGAATCTGATGCTCTGTTCTAGCATCTTCCAGGTGCTATACGGTATACACTCACATAAAATAAAATAAAATAAAAATAAATAAATCTGTAAAAATATAATTTCTGCCAATATATGACTGTCCTATTCACATAACCACAGTATTTGTGATTGTGGCGGGAGGAGGAGAAGGGGTTCAGCAGCACATTGAGTATAAAGTCTGAGATTTGTGAAATCCTAGCTCTAAATAAGGAAAAACAGACAAAAAATAAAATGAAAGTACCTGTCAATAAGAATGACTCTATAAATGAACTATTCTCTTAACTAGGACCTTTACTTCTTAGGTATATCTCCCAGGAATATATAAAACATCACTTGGTTTTGTGTGGGGAAGAATATGAAAATAAAATTCAAATTATCCTATTAGTCTATGGTATGGTCCCTGATGGATGTGCACTAAAAATTCACCCCCCCAATTATTATTTTTTTCCTTTTCATAGTCACAGGTATTATGTGTAAAAGATTAGATTATTCTACTTCAACATATATTGCTTTGGTAAATTTAGAGATGCCTAGATAGAGACAAACACATGAATGACCCTTAAATATGTCCCTTTGTAAAGAAAGCACTGTAGACTTAGTAAATCCACACAGTGAAAAGAAAAGGTGGAGGAGGGACACCGAAGATGACCTGATTCTTATCTGTGTAAAATAATCTTTCCTCATAATGCATTTTCATTCTTCATACTTTAAAAATGCTGCCACTACCTTCCAGGAGAAGCAAGTTCCTATTGCATTCTTTTCTGCACAGGAGTTTCTACTGGTAACCCCTTCTTTGGCATTCTCAACTTGTGTGGCTCCTGCACATGCACATGATAAGAAATCCATGTCTATTCTGTCTATTCCTGCCAGTCTGCTGATTTCAGCAGACTCAGCCTTCTGAGGGTAGAGGAGAATGATTTTTATTCTCCCATGGGTAGTGTACCCTCTTTCCCATACACTGCACACAATCCCATGCAGCATGACTGGTTTGAAGGCAATTCTATGTGTGTCTGTCATTGGTTTAGGAGTGGACATGTAATGTGTCACTGACTAGTGAGAATTAAAAGGGATTCCTGTGAAAATCTTCTTGATTCTAAAAAATAATAATGCTTTTCTGTGGAACATAGATTTTGATGAATCAAAACCTAAGAACTTCAGCCAGGATTTTGCCATCTAGAGGGAACAACCAACAGGTGAGAGTTGGCCCTTCACTTTTTTTGGATGATGGAAGTAATCCTTCCAACCATTGAATAGTGTTTTAGCTATGCATATGCCTGTATCCCTGTATTCCTGTATCCCTGTATGCCTGTATTCTGCTAAATCTAAAATCTCTTTTAGCACCTAAAAGATGACCTCATGGGCTACTGAATATGTATACATGCTCCTTTTCCCAATGCGTGTGTTGGTTACACCCCATTCTCTACTTTCCATCATCAAGTAATGTTCTCTTTAATTGTTTTTGGGGCAAGAGGCCAAACCTAGTGTTTTGGGACTCCTAATTACACAGGAACTTTATATATAGCATATCTACAGATAGCAGGATGAACCTTATAAGATATTCCTGCTTCTTTAAATAATGTAATTATATCTGTTTTTTTTTTAAGTGTACTAGTGTTCAAGAACTATCATTCACATGTTTTGGGTAAGAGAATGTTGACTATATTTCAATTAGATTGTACAGTGATAAAGGAGTCTATCAAATGCTGAGGGCAAAATTGACAGGTTTGCATTATGACAAGGAATCTAATGATTAAAGGAATGCATCCAGGGCGGGGGAAGATTTCGTATATTCAAACAACAAATCATCACGAAAAGAGTAGAGAGAATTATTTAGCATAGCACAAGTTGAAATTAAAGGGGTAAATTTCGACTAGGAATGAAGAAAATGATTCCCGACAGTAAAAGTAATTGGATTGTAAAGTCATGTCCTGAGAGAGAGAGAGGGGACACTTTATCTTGCATCATGTGTGAAGATGAGAAACACCAGCAGTATCCTGCTAAGCCCCACAAGGGAATGTCACTTCTCTCGTGGCATACTGATTTCATGTGGCTCAGTGATCCCATTGTATCTGTCTTTTGGAACCAAATAGGAAAAACGTGCAAAGGAGTCCCACCAAAGTGATGAAGAAATGCGTGCTTGCTTTGTAGTTGTAGTGAATCAAAATGTATTCTGAAGCCTAAGATCCCTAGCAATGGTGTGGGGCATGAGGAAAGCAAGGAGCAACAAGAACAGCAGGGCAGTCGTTCAGTCTTTCTCAGTTTCCAGCTTCTGCTACTACGGAATAAGATCGTATACAAGGTCGATTAACTGAACCTGTATGTATTTGTATGTGTGCAAGAGGAGGAGAGTCACACACACAAAAAAAATTGAAAATAGTAAAAGGTTTCTGAGTGTGTAGCGACCAAGAATTCAAAATTAGATAAGTAGTAAATACAAGATGTTTCTAGAACCAAGCTTCCATGATACATTGTACAACTTTAGAGAAGCTTTGGCTCAAAAGATTACCAGGTACTCTTTGCACAGCCCATGTCCTACCTGGCACTACATAAGTGACTCCTGACAGAAACGTCAGGGCTCACATTCGAGACTACCATATGATATGAACTGCTCTGCTTACTCTACACAGTGTCTCCAGCTCTTCTAGGAACATGATGGTGGAATTCTGAAATGCAAAGAGTTTCAGTGTTTTCCTATCATCATTCCCTGACAAATTAGTCTGTCTCCAGATGACACTATGTTAGAATGATGGTTTTGAAAATTTTTTGAGGGCTGGGTAAAGGGCTCAACGGGTAAAGTACTTGTTGCTCAAGCATAAGAACTGGATCCCCAGAACCCATGGAAAAGATGGCTCTTTTACCCCAGGGCACGTATGTCACTTCCATAATTGGTGTGAAGGAATTAGAGATAGAAGACCCAGGCGGCTTGCTGGCACTGTGCCCAGAGAGCACTACCTAGGCTCTTTTTTTTTTTTTTTTACTGTCCTAAATTGTTTATTGGATATGAATTTTACAAATATCACGTGTATTAGCGGTAGCAGTGGAGCTGAAGAGTATTGTGCCTTCTTCAAGCTGCACGGCGAGAACCACCAATAGAGTGGTGGAACTTGTGGCCCTTTCCAAGGCCATGGCTCTTTCTGCCAGCAGATGTCAGCCCACGCATCTCTCTGTGCTTGTGGACTGGTTTGGTGATCCACTGGGTGTCAGGATTTCTTCTGATAGCTTTATGGAATGGATCAATGAGGATAACCTCAAAAAATTTATATGTGGAATCTTCACCAACCCAGTAGGAATTCAGGACTCTCAAAGCCTCACAATGGCGCCCAGCTCTCTCCTCAGCAACAGACTGAAGGCTTCGGGCAAATTTCAGCTGGTCAACACCATGGTGGACAGGCTTGCCGTAAGTTGCACCCTTAGGAACCGGGCGTTTGCGACCACCACGGCGGACACGAATCCTATAAATGACATAGCCTTGCTTAGCCTTGTACCCCAATCTTCTCGCTTTATCAGGCCGGGTGGGGCGCGGGGCCCTGTGCAGCGCAGAGAGCTGGCGGTATTGCCAGCAGCGGACCCTCAGAAGAAAACGCGTCACGTCGGACTGCTTCTTCCTCCATAGCTCCTGGATGTATTTGTATGCACCCATCTTGGCTCACCTGATGGCTGCCGCCAGAGGAAAGGAAGCACTACCTAGGCTCTTGAAAGACAATATCTCCAGAAAAAAAAAAAAAAAAAAAGGTGAGGGAAGAGGTGGGAAGTAAGAAAGGAAGATGCTCACTTCTGGCTGATTCACATGCCCACATGTTTAAACTAGCACCAACTCCTCCCAATTATATGTGCTGCAACTTGAGTCTTGTTCGTTAGGACAGGTTAAGATGGAATTCGGCACCAGTTTCACATATTGAAGTGAAGCAGAGTTCTCTGCATTGATAGTTATGGGGGAAAAAAAAATGAAATAATGATTAGCTCTGGCAAACAGAAAAGATGCTCTGTGTACGGTAGTGCCAAACATTCAGCCAAGATTGGGTTGTTTATGTAAATACAAACAAGCACATGCATCTCATTAGTATACAAATCTGTTTCATTCTCTCCAAGTGGTGAAACAGCAAATAATTGTTTTAAAATAAAAGTCTTTGCTGTTTATTCTCTGTGGATGTTTGTTTTGCAGGCATATTTCATAGGCTGACATATTGGGATTATATAAAAATCTGGAGGGCAAAAGGTTTGCCAAGTGGAAAAAGTTCAAGAATCCCTGCCTTAAATAATAACTATCCTTTAACAAGTGAGCTGTGTTGACTGTGTACAAGCTTTCTTCATAAGTCACACCCATTCCTGTAAATCAGGTTTTATAATCTTACCCCAAGGAGGAGGGAAGTACTCTGAGAGAACTGAAGCATCCAGCAGAGATCTCACAGCTGTTGAGTTTATGGTTCATGGGCTCAAGGTCTTCACCAAGTGGCCTGGCTTAGAAACTTGACTGCTTTCTTCTATCCATATTATATTTCTTAGGAAGAAAAGATACTGAGGCACACAGGGGTGGTATTTCTGGGCCCATGCTTCCTAGTTGGTTAAGAAGAGCTTATATAACACTATCTTCAGATCTTTTCCCTGTTTATAGGCAGGCACTCTATTCTTCTGGGTACTTGGAGGCAAGCCATACCTTTCTCTTTAGTTATTTGAAAACTGGGGTCTGTGTGTATGTGTGTGTGTTTAATGTAGCCTTCTATCCAATAATATATTTTTATAATGGCTGAAACTCTGAGAATTACTGGAATCTTCCACCATTCCTGCCTTTACACGTAAAGAAGATAAGGTATAACATTTTCTCTAATAAAACTTGGTCACGTGTTCTACTTACTTTCCCCTTATACTCCCACCATCAATCCCTTCTATCCCCATGACTGGACATTTGTTGCTAGTTTCTACCTTCAAATCATTTGCCTCTTGGATGCTCTGTGCTTTGTACAAGTTGAGTATCCCTGCCCTCTGTCCAAGTTTTTTTTTTTTTGGCAAGGGCAATGTTTTATGTCAAAACTGTCCTGACTTCTCTTTTGAGAAGCCAGGCTTCCTTCCGGTAATGAATTAAAGGTCAGACCTTATGCTAGCTTTGTGGGGAGGCACCCAGGGTTCTCACTTAGAAATGGCAGAAAGCCACTGGCTACTTTCTGAGTACAAGTGACCTGGTTTACAACTTTGACTTCAAGCCACCCACAGCCATAAGACAGGGGTCCAAGACAGGCACTGAGCAAGAACATAGGAAAGAATGGGCATTCAAGATGAAAGTATCTCTCATAGTTAGAGACTCTTCCTTGAGTCTCTTCTTTCCAGCTTTTGTGTTTTCCCTTCCCTTTAAAGAACTCATTCAATGATAGGGTTGTCTTTTTTCAATTGCAAATGAAACACTGGCTCTCTAAATACAGTTGGCTCTTGGCAGGGTTTGCAAAGGAACCTTTAAAAGCTGGACTCAAAGTAGCAGAGGGTTTCAAATTCTGGAGGCATTAACAAAAAGATTCCCTATTGGTAGCAGGAGATAATATGTGTGGTTTATCAAGAGGGGACAAATGGCCATTTGTCCCCTCTTGATGGTCAAGAGCAAAATGTTACTTCACATTTAACATTAAAATAACAGTGTTCACAAAGGTGGCAAAAAAAATGTTTATATCTGGAAAGGCATCTCACTTGAAACTTGCTGGGAGAATTCCACAAGGCAGCGACCTAGTAGGAATCACTACTGGAAGATATTTGGGAGATTTGAAGCCACAATTGGACATAATCATCCATGAGCAACAGTGCAGGTTATTATCAGAGCTAAGTGACTTCTCTTCCAGATGAAAACTATTCACAAGCATGTGATTGCACATGCACTCGCACAGACAGAGGCCACTGAGCAGTGGTCAAAGGAACCCTACACCACTGGCCGGGTTCAAAAGGGCACTTTAGAGGAGGAATAATCTTCTGTGTCCTAAACTAGAATTCATCACACAAGAACAATGATCTCTTCAAAGATCCTGGCATGTGGACAGAGAGCATGGAGCCATCCAAAGCCCTTGATAATAAACATACCGAGACTTTTGCAGTGACCAGAAGCACAGATCCGCAGCATGAATGAAATGTTTTGACCTCAGACAAAAGCACTTCTTTGCCCGATAGTAAACTCTTGAAACTGGAGTCTTTCTGGCTCTCCAAAGTCTGCTTTTTCTTGTGGTTGACAGTAGCTTGACAACAGCCAATACTAGATATTAATTTCTTTCCCTTTTAACTTATAAATGATAAGGGGATGAGACAAAGGACCAGTATTGCAGAAGGGACTATTTTATTTGTTGTTTTGTTTTTCTTTTCTTTTCTTTAAAGAGAGGAGAGGCTAAGACTTCTTGGAAATGTTGATAAGCATCCTCATAGATCACAACCTGCACAGCTTCACTCAGGAAACCCGAGCTCCAGTGCTAAAATCCTTTCTGTTCTCTAGATGCAGTCTCTGAACAGCTAATGTGGGATACGTGCTGCATTTCTGAGTGGGTTTTAGCATTGACAGTGAATCCAAGCTTCAGTGCTATTTCTCTTTGGCAGCTGCATTGTAAAGGCCACAGCTGAAATTTAGTGACAGGAGTGTAATCTAGAAAAGGCTACACACATATCAATCATCTGGATGCTTTGAAGGTTACTGTGGCAGGCCCCAATCCCTCTCTCTTGAAATATTTGCTCCGAAATCTTCTATCAGGTCATAGGCTGAATTACTAGATGTTCTGGCTGTTTGCAAAATGACCATGTTTAGATTTAATGTAGTGAAAAAGCTAACATTTCATGAATATTAAAAGGCACCTCTTGGTATATCAAGGCTTTGTTAAGGGATTTTTGTTTTCTTAGTTTTTGTTTACTGACTTATTTGCAGATTTTCTAACAAAAAAAAAACCTAGCCCATTAATATTTTAATATATATGAAGTATTCTCTAAGGATGGGAAATCTTAAATTCAAGCAATGCAAAAATGTTTAGTCACAAAAAGAAATTTGGAGAATGAGAAGCCAAATAAAGACAAGTGAAATGGCCCTGAGATAGGAAAAGGGGTTGACACAATTTAAAACAGAAGGAAGACCAGTGAGGGAGTGTATAGGCTTCTGGGTAGGTCAGAAAACCCACACAGGCTTCAAATGGCTGTCAGGTACAGTCTGGAACTCAGGATAGGCCCTCAGGACTGTCAGTCTTAGACTTCCTACAGGCACACTGATTGGAGTCAACATTGCAGTGTGATGTCCTAAGGGAATGACACTCAGATAGTTTCTGTCCAAGATTTGATATCAAGTCATATGACTTGGTGGCAATAATGTAGTGGAATTGTTGATGTGAAGGTTAGTGGACATTTTTTAAGTCATTCTTGATTTTTGTAGACATTTTCAAAACAAAGAAAAATAATATTGATTGGGGAGCAGCCTAGAGATAATTTTCAAAGGACAAAAATTGAAGCCAAGTAAGGGTGAATAACATTCCAAAGGAATCAATAATACTACCAATAAAAGCTGAGTCTATCAGGTTGCAGGGAAGCATACATGGCATTCTGAAGTAGCTAGAATGGAGCAGATAGAGAACAATACAACAGAGTGGTTGTGGGTACCATGTTCTCAGTATTTGAAGGATCGTGTATAAAATTTCAGAGAGAAATTGTCATTTCTAAATATTCCTAAGAAAGAGGAGAAAAACTTAAATTTTTATCTATAAAAGAAAGCTGAGGGTGGTTGGAAAAATACTTGTGTCTGAAAATTATTCAGCCATTGGATGAGATGTGTTTGTTTAATTAGGTTTTTGGAGACCAAGTCTCGAATTCTAGAGTTTAGCCCTCATAGTGAAAGCTAGCATATTCATAAACTGGTTGCAATTCCTCTGCCTCAGCATCCTAAATCCTATAGAAGGTACAGTAGTGTACTAGCATGCCTAGCTCCCATGTGATATTTATGAAGAGATTTGGTTGATATTTGAAATGCTTGTGATTATCATGAGGAAAAAAAGTGGGTATAACAAGTTAAAACAACAAATAAACTTTGATATCTGTTATACATACATTGGAAAAATCAGAAGACATTTGTAAACAGTGATAGGATATGTATTTCATGAGATCTATCAGATGTTTAAAGATCCACTTATTTTACTTTACTTATATAAAATGTGTGTGTGTGTATGTGTGTGTGTGTGTGTGTGTGTGTGTGTGTGTGTGTGTGTGTGTGTGTGCGTGCCCGCTGTATAAGCATGTTGGTAGGCTCATGCTATGGTGCACACATGAAGATAATAGTATAATTTTCAGGAGTCATTTTTCTCATGCCATAAAATTCAGGGATGTTACTTGCTGTCAGGCTTCCTCCATAAGCCATCTCACCAACCCAGCCTCTGAGGTTTAATTAACTTACTTGAGATCAAAAGGCCAGAAAATGGCTGAGTCAGGAGGTAATCACAGACCACTACCTAAATCAATTTTTCCTTTTCTGGATTTTCCATTTTTTTCAATGTGTAAATTACTTACATTGGAATTTTTAAAATAAATCAAATTCGTATTTCACTGAAGAGATATAACTGCTCATTGTGCTCCCTTGGCCAGTTGCACAATCCCCTCCTCCAACAGTTTCTGGAATATGTCATTACTACTGGCTTTCTGGTCTGTTCTCA
>JADRCC010574722.1:127-22440 GCA_019843855.1 Hylomyscus alleni | reverse complement strand
AAAAAACATTAAAGAGCTGGGCAGTGGTGGCGCACAAACCCTGTCTCAAAAAACAAACAAACAAAAAACCACTAAAGAGGTTCTGATCATAACTTGTTAATAACTTCTTCAGAAACTTCATTTCAGAAAGTGCCATATGATGAGGTACAGTCAGTCAGTCATGGGAGAGGCTCAGTGGTGAGAGAACTCTTACTCTAATGCAAACTAGTAGCATGACTGTTCTATCGCTATGAAGAGATACCATGACCAAGACAGCAACTCTAACAGAATGCATTTAATTGGGGGCTTGTTCACAGTTTCAGAGGGTTATGAATTTTTATTGTGGCAGGGGACAAATAGGCATGATACTGGAGCAGTAGCTAAGAGCTTTATACCCAGATCCATACGCAGCAAGAGGAGAGACACTGGGCTTGGCATGAGTTTTTGAAACTTCAAAGTCCATGCCCAGTGACACAAGTCCTCCAACAAGGCCACATCCCTCCAACAAATCCTGTATGTACCACCTCGACAGTCACCTCACAAGCACCAATAAAGCCCCAGCCTTCCAAGTTGCTAGAATTACAGGTGTTATATCCAGTTAATCCAACAATAATAGCTGTCTCCCAAAAGAAAGTGTCGGAATCTAGTAGTTGTTCAGTCCATGCGGTGGATGCCTCGGCTGGTCTTCAGTATGTGAGAATCCCAAAGAAGATGGCTCTAAGAGTGAAAGAAGAGGAAGGACAAGCAACAGCTTCTTTCTTCCTTATCCTTATTAGGCTGCTGTAAGAAGGTGTGGCCAGGTTAAAGGTAGGTCTTATGGTATTGTGACCTCAAGTGTTATAGATTTCAGGTGGGTCTTCCTACCTTAAATAATCTAATTAACTAAAAAAATCTCTCATAACTGTGCCCAACAGCTTGGGTTTTTAGTTAACTGCAGATGAAGTCAAATTGACAACCAAGAATATCCATTACATGTGGATTAACATCCAAAATACACAACAAATTCCTCTATCTCACCAAAAAGCCTAATGAAAAAGTACATAAACATTTCCCTATAAACAAATGAGCAATATACTCTGAAAGTATGTTTTAAATATCTAAGAAAGGAAATACAAATCAAAGCCAAATGAGATAACACTACATACCCATTAGAATGGCTTAATAAAAAACATATAAGAAAGAATGTAAAGTTTCACAGCAAACCTACAAAACTATGATTTATCAAAACATGAAAGAGAATTACTACATGCATGATCCACAATGCAATTCCTCTTTCAGCACATACTCAAAACAAGTGAAAGCAAATACTCAGAGGGATACATTAGCTGCACAGCAGCATTATTCATAATAGCTTGAAACGTGAAAAGAATCCACAATACCCATTGACAATGAGGTGGACAAACAAAATGTGTTACATACAAAGAGGTAATAGTCAACCTAAAGGAAGATAATACTGGCATATACTACATACATGAACCTTAAAGAAATGCCACACATAAAAGTTGACAAGTAGTACTGGGATCCCTAGAGTAATAAAATTCATAGAGAGAGAAAGCAAAATTGTGACTGTAAGGAACACATGTGCCTATCTGTGGTCAGAAGGTACTTTATAAATGTTTGATGAATATTTCTTGAATACAACAGCTTCTATAAAATATATCTTATGACAAATAAGACACTAAATTCTTTCCAACCGTATTATCATGCTGTTACCAAGAAATCCAAAACCAGGTGTTAAAAGAAAAATAAGGACTATGTAGTCTCATCTGCACAACTGATAATTCATCATTGCAAATAAAATAGAGAGTTGGCTGTTTATTGGACACCTTAGCTTTCTGTGTGTGTGTCTGAATAAGAATATCCCCCATAGACTCATATATTTGAACGCTTTGTCAGCAGAGACTGGCACGGTTTGAAAGGATTAGAAGTTGGGATCTTGTCTGAGTAGGTGTGGCCTTCTTGGAGGAAGTGTATCACTGGGAGTGGGCTGTGAGGTTTCAAAAGACCATGGATCAGGATGTAGCTCTCAACTACTCTATCAGTGGCACGTGTGCTAACACACTCCCTACCTAGATGTCAATGGCTAACCGTCTGAAACTGTAAGCTAGTCCCCATTTGTTTTCTTTCATAATGTTGCTTTGGTCATGGAATCTCTTCATAGCAATAGAACACTGACTAAGACACTTTTAAAAAGCCAGAATTTTAGTCTAAAGAAAAGAGAAAACAGAGCAATTAGAAACCTGGCCTAACTCCACAGAGCTAAAAAGTTATAGACAGGGGCCATGGTTCAAGTCTGACTCCCAAACCAAGTGATTTCTCTTTCTCCACAGCTTCAACAGTCCTCAAACTTGGTGGTATTTTTTACTCACAAGGCAGAGTTTTCTCCTACATTTTTCCTAAAGATTTATTTTTAATTTAAGTGTATGAGTGTTTGTATGTGTGCATGTATGTGCACTATGTGTACTATATGCCAAGAGGGCATCAAATCCCCTGAAGTTGGAATTACAGGCAGCTGTGAGCCACCCAATGTGGGTGACTGGGAACCAAGTGTGTTCTGCAAGAGCAGCAAGTATTCTTAACCACTGAGCCATCTCCATACCGATCATGCAAGACAATGAGAAAACATCATAAAAAAAAAATCTATAAGGGGTGGAGAGATGGCTCAGTGGTTAAAAGCACTGGCTGCTCTTCCAGAGGACCTGAGTTCAATTCCCAGCAACTACATGGTGGCTCACAGCCATCTATAAAGGATTTCACGTTCTCTTCTGTCATGTAGGAATGCATGGAAATAGAGTACTCATATACATAAAAAAATCTATAAAAACACCATATTTTTATTTTTATTTTTCCTTGTTTTCCTGCCCTAAAACGCCCTTTTCTTCTTTGTGGTAATACTCATTTGCTTATCCCATTATACCATATTTAATCTTTCTGGGGGAAAGTTCTTCAATAAAGTATCAGTAAATGACAATTACATTCTAATAATCAAATATTATAGTAACCCAACCAGAAAAAATGACGACAGGCATCCAGTTAAATAAGCCAGAAAAAAAAGTGACTATGGTAATGGCTCTAAGGGTTAGTGAAATACAGATTATAAACAAGTGTTAAGTAACCTAGAAACAGTTTCCACAATGAACCAGACTTATACAATGGCATTTTAGGCTATCTTTTTATGCTGGCCAAATTTTATGGCAGACATTGAGTGAAATACATATAATGTCAAAGACTCTAAAATGGACCAAGACATTCCCTTGGTTTGGTTCTGGTATAGCTGAAGAAGCCTCAGTCCATTTGTGTTCTCCCTATTCAAACACATACCAGACATAAGGGCTCGGAGGAGATGAGTTTCTCAGTTTCCTCTTTCTGTATAGCAAAAGACAGATCAAGACAGCCTGTGGTAAAAGAAGTACCAAGAAGGAGTTATTTTGTCCTGGGCCAGTCTTCTAGGATTTAAGATTTATGGTATGTTCTCAGCATCCTTGTGACTGACTCCTTAGTGTACTCACTTCGTGTTTGACCTGCCTCATCTGAGACACAAAGGTTGATCTCAGTCAATGTTCACAGTATTAATTTACAGGAAGAATACAGAGCAGTCTTTTGTTTGTTTAAACTGTAAATAATGGTGGGTGGGATGGGACTGGAGAGTACAAAAAGATATGGGAAAGGAGTCAGAGACACTGGAGCCAAGAGAGCAGCAACAAAACGAGAGGAGAAAAAGACTGTTTTAGGGAGTGTCAGAGTCATTGAGTCAAAGAAAGCAAAAGAGTGAGCCAGTAGCTATAAAAGGGCAATTGTCCATCTCCTAACAAACCAAATCTGGTCAATCCCAAATATGGAAATGTTTTAGTTGGATACAGCTTTTCTTCTGCAAGATGTGAAAAAGATCACAATCTGTTTCCCTATAAATAATCTCTTTTCACTTCAAGAAAATGCACCAATTATTAAGCAAGCTACTTAATTCAAGTTCTGCTCCAGTAAAGCCCGTTTTCCCGTGCTTTTCACTTAGAGAACTTCAGCCTCCACGTCTGTGAAATGGGAATTCTGAGTCCGGGTAAAGCATGGCTAATGAGTGCAAGACACTTAGCAAGAACACACCACTTTCTGTCAGTACAGTAACACACTGAAGCCTTTCTAGCCTTTAGAGCAGGGGTTCTCAACTTTCCTAATGTAATGACCCTTTTATACAGCTCTTCATGTTGTGATGACCCTAACCATAAAATTATTTTCACTGCTACTTCATTGTGTAAATATCTGTGTCTTCTGATGGTCTTAGATAACTCCTGTGAAAGAGTTGTTTGTTTAAGCCCCAAGAAGGTTGAGAACTGCTTCTTTAGAGCCACTAGTATCCAACTCACAAGAATACTGTATTTATAGAGACAAAGATTGTTACAAAAATAAAACAAGAAAAAACCTTTTGAATATTTTGCCATTCTATTTGTAAATCAAACATCAAGCAAATAAGAGTATGGATTCATCCCATGACAAGATATGTGTTTATCTTAAAAACTTAAGCTTCATTTTAAAAAGGTATTATTCATTTTGGAAATACTCACCAGAAGCAGGACTACAGGAACAAACAGAATAAGATCTGTTAATGGAATCCATTTGGGAAACCAGGCTAGGATTAAAAACTTGCTTCTTGAAGAGGAAGCTAGTGAAAATGTGAAAGGTGAAAGCTTCCTGTGGATCTACTTGCCCCGTCTCACCTTGTCAGGGATGTGCACTGATGTCTGCCTCTATCCTGTCAACTAACCCCAGGTGTTAACTAGCCCATAGGTGTTTTCCACAGGAATTTCAACAGTCTTAATAAAGCTAAATTAATATTGTTAGTTCAGTTGCTCAACTGCTATCATCACCTTCATCATCATTAATGTGATAGGCAAAACACAAAAGTAAATACTTTTTCAAAGAGTCTTTCTGTCCCAGGATTCCCAGCTGTGCTCTTCCTAACCAGTTTTTCAATGCTGCATGCTTACAGTCACGACTTTTAAAGACTCTGTATTAACACAAGAGATATTAAGGCACCTGATGTTGCACAGCTTCCCCACAATGGGCTACAGAAAGCCTCGTGGCACTTGAGCCCTCTGGCTCTGTGTAAGAGCTTGACTTCATTCCTAATGAAAACAGTCCTTCCTCATTTTAACTAGAAGTTTGGGCACTGGGAAAAGCAAATGTCCGCCTTCCTGTTCGTCTATCCTATTTTCATGTCCTAGTAGTTCTGTGGTGCACAGAAAGGTGGCTTTAATGAATTTTTCAAAAAGGTCATTTTTCCTAATTCCCCATTCTCCTCCCAGAAACTGACTTGACCCAACAAACTTCCATTTTCTCCACTAGGTTCATACTTGAGATGAGTTATGAAGTACTTTTTCTGGAGTTATCCTACATTCCACAAACATCCAAAATAGTAGTATTTTTCAAAGTAATGAAATACAGCACAAAGTCAAAACTGTGCTTAATGATAATATCATCATTTGCTCAGAATACTTTACAAGTTTTGTTACCTTAAAAAGAAAATTTTAGGTACTTTTAAAAGGTTTATAAAAAATCTTGCAACAATGAATTCTCATTTTTAGAGGATGATTCTAACATTTTTTTTTTTTAAATCTTTGTTTTATTTTATGACTGTTTTGCCTGCATGCATGCCTGGTGCCCACAGAAGCCAGAAGAGGGCATTTGATCCCACGAAACTGGAATCACAGTCAGTTGTGAACTGCCATGTAGGTGCCGGGAATCTAATGCAGAAAGAGCAGCCAGTGCTATTAATCACTGAGCCACCTCTCCAGCCCCCTCTAACATGTTTTTTAATAAACAAAAGCATACTGAAATCCTATCTAGTAATAAGTGCCTTAACTTACAATATGCTCTTTTTAGAGAAAAGGGAATTCTAGTCACAGAATCTACCACTAAGCCGACTATACTGTCCTCAGCTGTAAGATAAGAAGAAAAAACTCACCAAGTAGACAAGATGTTACGGTGCATTTGTGACACCAAAGAAAAGGGACATAGCTCTGAAGAAGTAAATGCCACAAATCCCTGCAGCATGAAGCACAACACTGGATGCTGAAAATGGGTAAACCTGGCAAAGTGGGGGAAATCAACCCTCTTCATGATGAAAAGCTAAGCAATGTTACTGAAAACAGTCTGGAGACAAGGAGAAAAGTAATAAAGAAATCGAACTCTCCCAAAGCCCAAATTCACATGCTCTGACTATGCAATACTCCCTATTAACAACATGTCTGCACACATCTATAGATAACAGCTGTGGAGATAATTAACAAATATCTATTCCTACCAGAAAGGGAACCAATGGCAGTCCAAAACTTGATTCTACCAAAGTCCAGCTTGGCAAACCAGTGAGTTTCTTGAGCTTACTTATAAAGCATGGGCAAGGGGTGACTTACAAGAATGGGGGTAACCCCTAAACAGCTGTAGCAGATAAGACAGGCTTGGCTAACACCATCAAGACCCACTACACGTCACTGTTTTCCCATTCTCTTCGACTCCCTATAGACTTCTATATCTTACTTATACAATATATGTATGTAAGATCCGTACAAGCAATGTAGAGGGTATGGCATACATACCACTAAAAGCCCCAGGCAAACATACTCTGCTCACTTCTTTTCAGCAAAACAAGACCACGCATAAGGACTTTGTGGCTTTGTAAGAATACAACTACAACTAAAGCTTAAGAAAAACCACACAAAATCATAGGCATGTATATAGTTTTTATTCTGACATTTTAAGAATTGAAATAATTTTTAAAACACGAATAAGCCCTTTCCTTTACTCAGGAAAATCTTTAATTTGCCATATGGTATTTTTTTAATAATGGTCATAACCCATGTATTTTCTAATAACAACTAGTAAACACACTGAAACTCACAATTTAAAACAAAGAACTTCAGAGAACATCCAAGTTACCCTAGCAAAGTAAGCACATCACAGACAAATTACCAGTCCCTGGAGGCTTCAGTGCCAAACAAAAGCTCAAAGTGAAACACCAATCAATGGGTTTTAGCTGTAGGAAGGTCACTGGAAAAACTACAAGATTCAGAACAGAATAGAAAATTGTACCTCAAGAGTCCTGATTTCACATTTAATAATCCTCTCTCTACCATTGATTCTTATTGGCCAACCCTTCATATGCATACAATTGTTTAAATATCAAATATAAATTATATTACATAGCTATATATACTTTTAATATGTAAATTTGTGTTTTTCAGATTATTCTTACAACCTGCCAAGATAACAAAGAAATCTGAATACGAAACTTAGGAGAACAGACTCCAAAATTCTTAAAGCTGTAACTTACCAGTTTTCTACCAGGAAGAAAAACTGTCAACTTTGCCAGAGTACTAAAATAGTCTCTTGACTTCAAACAAAACAACAAATGGAGTCCTAGTACAAGCCAGAAATAAAACTTTGACTTGGAATAGCAAGGATAATTCATAAAGAAATCTATTTTGTAAACAAGGTACTGAGTACCATCTTGAAAGCATCGTGGAGGAGAACAACTTTTTGGAAGGTAGATAGGTGGTATTGTTTGCCATCAGACATGAACTTGTGGGCTGAAATGAAGGACTGCCTTGGCTCATAACCAGCTGACTCTATCTTGGATCTGACTTGATCGCTGTCATCACCAACTAGACTTTAACATGAAGAAGCTCCAAGAAGGACATGCCATGGAGTACCTTAGCTACTAACATGCCAGAGGATCCTGCACACGCAGCCCAATGAAGCCACAGCCTCCATCATCAGCGTTCCCATTCAACCTGTTGGTCCTTGGCTTATACCTTTATCTTTCCAATGAAAACACTGTCCTTCTTGTTGGAAAAGACAAACAATTCTAAATCTGATAAAGCATTAATAAGCTCAGGGCTACCCCAAATTCCTTCACTGCAATATACAAAATAAACTCATGAGCAACCAACCCACAGCACAAAAACCTAGATTCCAAGATTTCAAATAATAACGTAAATTTTACATCATGCAACTAAAATTTTATGAACATAAAAACCATAAAGACCCTTAAGGGAGCCAGGCAGTGGTGGCACATGCCTTTAATCCCAGCACTTGGGAAGCAGAGGTAGGCAGATTTCTGGGTTCAAGGCCAGCCTGGTCTACAGACTGAGTTCCAGGACAGGACAGCCAGGGCTATACAGAGAAACCCTGCCTCGAAAAAACAAAAGAAAAAAAAAAAAAGACCCTTAAGGGAAAAGTAGGTATCATACCTACTAATCTTACTTATGGTTACTCCTAGTAACCATAAGTAATTACAAGACTACATACGATGAACATGTATATAATTAACTGCATACTTACATTCATGAACTCACAAACTGATTTTTTTAAATCATTTATTTTCCTCTAAATGATTTTTCCCTTCCATAATAATAAAAGGGTAATAATGTTCTACAAACAGCCCAAAGAATCATCTTATTTGGTAACATTAATATCCTAAATGAAGAACTTACACACTGTTTAATGACAGCATTCCAGAGAACTAGTCTATGATAGTAGTTTTAGCATAATTACAGACTAATACATAACTAAGATTAGTTATGTGCCCAGCATGGTGCTTGGGCAGGAGAGCTGCCCCCGACCATTGCCCCACAGCCCACACCTTCCACAATGTACACATGCACATGTCTCCACAGTTGATGGCTTCTGGCAGGGATACAGGTAGAGGAACACTTGCCTTCCTTGGGGAGATGGTTACTAGGAGTTTGACCGTGCTCCAGTGAGTATATGGACAACACAAAGCAGATTTTTTCCCCCTTTTGAGGGGGAGGGGTTACATGGGAAGGGGTAGCCATGGGAGGGAGGCCTAGAAGACTGGTCAGAGTGCATGATGTGAGATTCCCAAATAATCGATAAAAGAAAAAAAAGCAAGAAAAAAATGAGTTATGTTATCTCTAAACTATTTTGATGAAAGAAATTGTAGCTTTTATAATTACCTAAGGAGAGAGCACATACCCTGTCCTCCACAAACCGTGTCAAAAGAGGGGGAAAAAAACCAATCGGTCATAAAGCTTGTGATTCTAATAGCAAAACCCCACTATATCTTCATATTCTTAAAGTATAAAAAAATTACAGAATTAAGTGTTGATTATGTCCATGACCACTGGGTCACTGAGAGATTTCTAAAAGCATACCTTTTAATCCATGCCATGGTACTTCAAGAACATGCTAAGGTAAGTCAACAGCTTGGAACACTTCAAAGCACCTCAAAATACCTTAGCCAGTGTATCTGTATCATTCTCTTTTCCTTTTGAGATCATAATGGTTCCAAAGAACTATAATGCATCCATTTGAATTGATAGCCCCATAATTTCAATAACTTAAAAACAAAAACAAAAAATAAGGACTTAAGTGTTTATTAAGGTTATAGTGCACTGTGTTAACTGCTGTGTTAAAACTGTGTTTTCTATGACTTAGAAAAGCAAGGAACCACTACAGCACTTGCTTTATACAGATGTCTCTCTAACAGTCCCACAAATTTGGGACTGCCTCTACCTACTGTCATATTCATGCCTTCATCTGAGTCATCTATATTCTTTGTGAAACCCTTCATAATCAACCAATGAGCACTGTTTATGTTGCCCACACACAGTCCTAGGAAATGCTCTTTAACATTGATGAACTCAGAGAAGATCATGGGAGCCCTGCTGATCCACAGCCTCACTATCATAAGCATAGATAAAATAACCCAGGGCGTGTGCCTGGAGTCTAAAGGGGAAGGAGCAGTCTTGGAGACTATATCTTAATACTACTTCTGGGACGGTAAGTGTCAGAACAGACTGAACTAGCAACCAGGTGGACAGAAATTGTCTGCTTGTTTGCTTGTGTGGAGGTGGGGCTTGGTCACAGAAGTCTTTAATAGGTGCTGTAAAATATGGAGAAATCTACACCTCAGAATGGCTTCAGTGTTGCTATGTGATGAGCACCCTGGCAGACATCTGGCCTTTCTCTTCACTCTGACCCACCTTTTTAAATACAAAACATTAAGATAAAGTAATAAATTCACATATTGCATTTTTGTATTTACTAAGAATTCATTATCTTTGTTGTAAATTTAATACAGAAAGAATACTGCAACTTGTATTGCACAAAATAATACTGATGATAACTTATCAATGAATATATATATTTACTGTCATGAAGCAATTTAAGTTATTTAGGATGATCGGTCAGGAAACTTTTAGTGAAGCTAGGCCATAAAACAAGCTTCTAAAGAGAGTAAATGAGAAAGGCTGTTAGGGCTCTGGGCACATGAAGGTCTGGTGAAGAATGGACCTGTGCCAAGTCTATGCTAAGGAGAAAGGGAAGCTATTTCTGTTTGAAAATATTCCAAGTCCAGTGTCAGCTGATGACACATTTCTAAGATTTAGATTTTTGCAGAAACACAGATTATAATGTAGATTATTCTACAGAAAGCTGATAATGTACTACATATAAGAAAGAACTTGACTAGGGTAAAACAAACTAATAAAAAAACCAGAACCAAAGGACCTGGTTCAATGCCTTTTATCCCAGCACTCAGAAGGCAGAGCCAGGGCCATCTCTGAATTCAAAGCCAGTCTGGCCTACAAAGTGAGTTCCAGTACAGCTAGAACTAAACAGAGATCCTGTCGGACGGTGAAGGTAGGGTGGGGGCACAATACCTTACTATACCTTTGATAACCTCAGCTAATGCATACCTTTCATCTTTAAATTATGTACTCTTCTAAGCCCCCAACCCAGAACCTTAAACAACAAATACTGGCCATGTTGCAAGCAACTTCTGGATGTAACTTGAAAATGTGTTTACAGATGTTTCATTTTTCTATGTGCTTCCTGGTCAGTTTGGAATCAGTAAGGTTTCTTCCCTTATAAAGCTCTGTTCAATATTTCTGTAAAGAATTCCTCATCCCTTTTCTATGCATGCTTTCTGTATTGTTCAACAAGTTCAGGGCAAAGTCCTTTGTGAGGGACAGCAATGAGGACACATGGACATAGACACAGGGACAGTCAGACATCAAGGCAAGCACAGACACAGCAAACAAGATTCCAGATAGATGAGTAAATATACCCTGCAGTTAGGCAGAAGATACTGGGACTGAAGTGGAGAATTCAGACTTGGGCTTATTTTTGATCAAACTAATCCAAGGGTAAGTATTGTGTTTTCATCCCTGAATGCATCATCAATACAGTGTGGTACTCTCTGATGGCATCTTTACTTAACCCACACAGCTGCTCAATCTTAGAAAAGACTAAAGCAATAGGACAGTCATAGATCTAATTCCCAAATATAAAACCTATCCTAGCATTGCTATAGTAATTTTCTCCTAGAAATAACTAGAAGAAACCAAGTCAAGCAAATAAATTTATTTCAACATAGCTGATATGGTAATAATGTAATTACATAATTGCTTCTCCTGTGAAAATTGATCAGTTTATATTTAAAACCATATAGTTTGTGTGTTGTTACACCAAGAGTTTATGTATATTTAATAAGCCAGTAGAATGACAGCAATTATATTTAATAAAGTTAGAAAATTAGTGCCTACAAATAAAATCCAATTTTCTCATGAAGCGATACACTTGATCTTTTATCATTGCTTTAAACTATCTGGTTTGTGGACTATCTGGTTCAATGGTTAAGAACACTTGTTGCTTTTGCAGCAAGAAGATCTGAGCTTGACTTCCAACACCCAAATGGCAGCTCACAATCATAACTCCAGTCCCAGGAGAACTAATGCTTGCTTCTAACCTCCACAGGCTCCAGGCATACACATGGTGCACATACATAAATATGGGCAAGACATTCATATATATAAAATAATAAAAATGAATGTGAAAAAGTTTAAATCATGTAGCTTTTGCTGCTGTATGTGGTCTTTTAGTGTCCTCACTATCTGAGGCTCTGTTGGTCCCCACTTTGTCATCTCTGTAACCTAGGAGCCATAACTTCACCTTTCACATTGATTTTCCTAGGATTTGACCGTTAGACAAGCTGAGGAAGTATCTCTGCATTTCAAGATCACCTTTTTAGAGAGGGGATTCATGGTCACTTTGGTTTGACAGCTAAGACTGCAGCAAGCTAAGGAGCCTCTAGTACTTAAGCCATCTTTTATGGACCATACTTTATCCTTTTGAAAACCTGGGGTAAAAGTAAAGTTCACAGAGCAGCAAGGAGAAACAGGATTACACACACCCACACAAAGCATTCTAAACACTATACTGCAGGCACAGAGTGACAGCAGGGAAGCTGACTGACTTCAACTTCCAGAAGTGACTGGATTAAAGGCATGCCCAGCCCAACTGGATTATTTTTAAATAGACACAGAAGTTCTAAGTGTTCATCACAACCCAATATAGTAAACTGACATATGTATAGGCCATGGATTTATTTAAAATGTAGACGGTTTAAGGCAGTAAAATTAAATTTTTGTACTTTAATCATATTTTTCTTTGTAAAGAACAAAAATATTTAATGTTAATATTAACTACTAAAGCAAGCAACTAAGGGTCAGAAAATACTACACAAGTAAGAACTCACCTCTTATTTCTAATTTTAAAAAACCCTTTCAAATATTATTCTTAAATCCAACCACCTTGACTATCAAAACATTCCTGAGAGCCCACTAAAGGTGAGACAGCTGGGTATGGTGGCATGTTACTGTATATCAGCAAGAGGGAAACAGAGACAAGATGTTCTCAAGTCTGAAGCCTACCAAGGCTACATACCAAAAAACATGTATACTATACTCCCCCTAAAGTAAATTACACATCACATTATTAAAAATTAAAATAAGAATGCCTGTAATCTTGGCACTCAAACGGTGAACAAGATCTCATAGGTTCAAGGCTAGCCTGGGCTATGGGTTAATTGGTTATGTTCTAGGCCAGCCTGAGCTACTGAGACACTGTCTCAAAAAAATCAAAACCAAACACACATACATACACCACAAAAAAGGGGAGTTCTGAATTCTCCCATAATGCAGTGTTAGGGACTGAACTTGGGGCACATAAAGCAGGTTCTCCATATGGAGCTATGACTCCAGTCTTTAAATTTTTTTTTTTTTTTTCCAAATGAAGGTCTCAGTAAATTGTTGAGGCTGGCCTTAAATTCACTATGTAGTCCAAGCAAGTCTTGAATTTGCAATCTTCCAGACTCAAGTCTCCCAAGTAGCTAGAATTACAGGCCCACACTACCAGACCTGATTGGAGCCTTCTTTCGAACTTAATTAACTAGAGGATCCCCATTAAGTGTCTGCAACAGAACGGATTACTAATTTGGTGAAGGGAAAGAAATTCCGCACATCTTTGGGTTGATTTAATTTTTTGACTATATTCTACAAGCTAACTTAATATTACTCCATATTCAAGTAATTAATAAAGGCAATTTCACCTAAAGGCAGTAGCCAAAATACCCGTCTCACCTCTCTCCCTCTCCCCCCACCCCCTCTCCATCTACTTATCTAATTCAGTTTCTCTGGGTAGCCCTGGTTGTTCTCAAACTTAAAGAAATCTACCTACTTCTCCCTCCCAAGTGCTGGTATTAAAGGCATGTGGTACCACTGCCCTAGAAGTAGTAAATTTAACAGGTTATCATTTATGGAATGTTTCCCACAAGTTAAACTTCTCATTTCAATGATCTAGTGCCACCCATTAGCTTAATTTCTATGATGAAGCCGAGAGAAGAAATTTTAGAAAGCTGAAAGACTGTGGTAGAAAGAACTATTTTTAAAAGCCTCTAGGGGCTTCTTTTCATGTGTTGTTTAATTTCCAATTATCTTTTTTCACACTTACTTTGTGATCTCTCATGGTTTTCAACTTCCCATTGCCAATTATCAAAAATATTTTAGGTGTTATTACCAGGAAAAGATTATCAAGAAAGAAATCTCATCGTAAGTCCAAAAATACATTGCATTTTCTGAGATGGAATGGTATTAGGTACACTGGCTGCTGACTATGTATGACTATAAAGTGATTGTGACTTCTGGGTAGTGAGAAATTTAGGAGAAAAGAATATCTCCTGGAAACCTCTTCTTAGCAAAGTAGCTATAAGCACAACATATCTACCCACAAACATAAAGCAGTTCTTAGCATATGGTGTCTCCTAATAGGACAAGAAAAGTTAAAACTAGAGTGACCTACTTATAATCTATTAAATAAAGTCAATAGGCCTAAAAGCATGCTTGCCTTTTAAATATATAACCAACTATTAAAATAGGAAGTTAGTGGGGTCTGGGAGCTGGCCTGGCAGGTATACTGCTTGCTGAAGGAAGTCAGGACAGGAATTCAAACAAGGCAGAATCCTGGAGACAGGAGCTGATCCAGAAGCCATAAAGGGGTGCTACATACTGGCTCACTCCCATGGCTTTGCTCAGCCTGCTTTCTTATAGAACCCAGGACCACCAACACAGGGATGGCACCACCCACCAAGGGCTGGCCTCTCCTGCATCACTAAGAAAATGTCCTGCAGGAATGCCTGCAACATGATCTTATGGAGCCATTTTCTCAACTGAGGTCCCCCCTTCTTTCAGATGACTCTAGCTTGTGTCAAGTTGACACAATAAGAGCAATGACTACTTTAAAAAAAAAACCACCTTAAATCCTCTATCAACAATAATCTCATTGGGCATACATATTATACCCTAAAAGATCTGTGCAATTGCATAAAGCCAGAGCTTATGCAATACAGAAACTTGTACCATCATCTCTAGAGCTAGGGCAGTTTTTCTCACCAACAAGGTTTAAAGTACAAGTTATGGGGGTGAAGAGAGAGTTCCGTGGTCAAGAGAACTAGCCACTCTTCCAGAGGAGCCAGCTGGTGGCTCACAACCATCTACAATACTAGTCCCAGAGGACTGCCTTATTCTGGCCTCCAAGTCCATTGTATGCGTGTCCTTAACATGGGGAGAGAGCCCTCAAGTCTTCCATCTTTGATTTGTCCTTTTAAGAAGTATCAAACAAGCCTTCAAAAACCACCTTTAAGAGTTCCATTGATGGCCGTGTAGTGGTGACATACACCTTTAGTCCCAGCACTCTGGAGGAAAAGGCAGACAGATCTCAGTAAGTTCAAGGCCAGCCTGGTCTAAAGATCAAGTTCTAGGACAACCAGAGCTACATAGCAGAAACCCTGTCTCAAAAAAGAGTTCCACTGATGAAGTCATAAAAATAGAAGTTGGGGCCAGGCAGTGGTGGTGCACGCCTTTAATCCCAGCACTTGGGAGGCAGAGGCAGGCAGATTTCTGAGTTTGAGACCAGCCTGGTCTACAGAGTGAGTTCCAGGACAGCCAGGGCTACTCAGAGAAACCTTGTCTCTAAAAACAAACAACAACAACAAAAAAAAAATATAGAAGCTGGGGCTGGAGAAACAGTTTGGTAGGTACAGGGACCTAAAGAAAGTGTGGTGACACGTGCTTGCGTCTTAGTACTGGAGAATGGACACAGGCAAATTCCTGGGGATCGCTGGCCAGCAAGCCTAGTCTACTTGGCCAGTTCCAGACAGTTCCAAACACTATTTCAAAAACAAAAACACAAAAAAAGAACAGTGCATGTTGTCTGAGGAGATTGTCATCTGGCCTTCACATGAACACATGCACTACTACCTACCAACACCAACACTACACACTCCCACTCACACAATTAAAATGGGTGTGTGTGTGTGTGTATATAACTACAAAACATCATCCTGTGATATAAAGTATATGATGAAATTACCATGGCATTCAAAATATTACTGGAAAGCAACAAAAGCCAAACGGATGTACGAAAGAATAAATGCCCCCATATAGTTTTGTTTTGTTTTTTTAAAAGTTCTATCACAACTTCATAGCTCTCATCTTCCACTCAGAGCCATAACTGTTTACTTCCTCTGACTCAATTCCTCAACTTGTACAACTCACACCATTTTACCATTAACTGTCTTGTGCGGTTCTTGGTTCTTAGAAGCCCTAAACCTCACAGACATTGAGCTTCTCACCTGTTCTTGCAGTATGTGTCCCAGTGACCAGGTCCTCTGCTCGTTTCTGGAGTGCTGAACTGTTGAGGCCTTGCCCTGCTGTTAGTACCAGTTTCTCCTCACTTCTTGCATGCTGGTGCTTCCCAGCTGCTTCTGCTTAGTTCTCCACAGGATCTACTAGTCTTCAAGTATGTGTTTCAAATCTTGACCTCTCTTGAGCTGGAATCCTATACATAACGGGTAACTAGTCCCTGAATACTTTCATCTAGCTCTCCTGAATCAGGCTTCAATTCTCAAGTTCTTAGTCAACTGACCCAAAACTTCTCCCAGCATTAACTGAACTCCTCCTCTACTGTCCACTTATGCCAGTGCCACCTACCCGGTATATGACACCAATGAGCCCTTAGGATCCATATAAAACATTGGAATTTCCTCCCTTCTTGACAAAATTAAGAGTTCTTTAACTCTACTCACTCTCTGTACTGGCCCAATTAATTATGTCAGAAAAATAAAACCGTACCCTCTCTCCCCAAGATACAACTCATCTCTGTACTGTCCTCAAGATATTATTGCATTACTTTTATATGTGATCAAGAAAAGACTTTCTTTCAAGTAGACTTTTCTGACTATGTCAACTATCAAGTGTACAATGGTTTTAGAATCTTAGTGATTTGTTTTTGTTTTTGTTTTTTGAGACAGTGTTTCTCTGTGTAACCCTGGCTGTCCTGGAACTCACTTTATAAACCAGGCTGGCCTCACTTTATAAACCAGGCTGAACTCACTTTATAAACCAGGCTGAACTCAGAAATCTGCCTGCCCCTAAGGCGTGCACCACCACTGCCCGGAGTAAGTGATTTTTTTTTTTTAAGAGCATAAATATATATGGATATCCCAAATTTCTGGATTTTAAAATTTTCCAATGGGAGAAGTCGAGCACATTGAAAACTAGAGAAAGTAATCCTATATTAGCAATAAAAATCTCCATCAATGCTTCACCGTGTTTAGGAGGCAGAGGCAGGCAAATAAATGTAAGTTCAAAGCCAGCCTGGTCTGCAAAGAGAGTTCAAGGATGGCCAGGGCTACACAGAGAAACCCCACTTAAAAAAAAAAAAGTCCAAAACCAAAAAAGCTTCACTATGAACTGTAAAACCCAGCTTGGCTGCATTCTGAAAGCCTCCCCCAGCACAATGAAGCCTGCCTTAATTCTATCACAAGCCACCCTCAAAGCACTAAATAGAAGTTGTCATCTGACTAAGTGGAAATGAAAATAGCACACTGACAGCCATAGGCCTACAATCCCAGCTGAGATAGTAAGAGGCTCCCAGATTCAAAGTCTACCTGAAGTTAATTAATTGGAAGATTCTGTCTAAAATAATATTGGAGGGGGTTTGATGAAAGTAAAATGGTTAAACAAGCAGCTAAGAAATTCCTGAAAGGATGAGGTGGGAGAAAGAATAAATATCCTGGGACTGAAGAAGAGTATTTGCCCATTAGTTGAGGTGTGATTAAGCACACATAGCTCCAACTGCACTCATCTACATCACATCCTGTTACCAGGCATTCCAAAGTATGGAGTTGGTACGACTAGAAGTCGCCCAGCTCAAACACGAACTTCAGGAGGTACTGCTCAGGAACAGCAATAGGAAAGCCATCTGCTCGATGGAAATCTATTTCAACTTCCCTAGTGAGCTCAGGAAATCAACCACAACAGCACATCCCAAATGCTTCAGAAGTTTTAATTATCCATATAAACTGGCCAGGAAATTAAAGTTAAATGCTACACAAAGGGATCTCTACCCTACTAATATTTTCTGGCTAATTATTCTCATTGCTAGTCTACAACCACTCTGTTAAAATTTGATAATGAATCATACCACTTGCTGGGAATTCTTCTGTATCTAAAGTCATGGTTAATAACTACAATTCACAGAAACTGTTCTTTTTATAAGGAATAAAAATCCTTCTGGAAATATGTCCCATATAATGAAACATCAAATGTGAGTCTCTGTCTGAACTCTTTAAACTACTAGGAAAGTATAAAACTAAAAAAAGAAACTTTTTTATTTACTTCAAAAGAAAAGGGAGGGTTAGAGAGATGACTCAGCAGCTAAGAGCACTGATTGTTCTTCCAGAGGTACTGAGTTCAATTCCTAGCAACCACATGGTGGCTCACAAACATCTGTAATGGGGGTCCGATGCCCTCTTCTGGTGTGTCTGAAGACAGCTACAGTGTACTCATGAACATACATGAAATAAATAAATAAATCTTTAAAAGGGGGGGAAGGTTGAAGGTACAGCTTAATGACAAAAGTGCTTGCTTAGAATGTGCAAGGTAATAGGTCAAGCACACCAAAAATTAAGTTAGCTATATAGGTAATTATCATCTCTATTTTTCTTTATAACCAGTTTTCAGAATATGTTCAGTACTGAAGGTTTTTACCATACGAAATCATGTTAAGCTCTGACTTTACATATGGTTTAAGGCTTTCACAAACAGCAAGTATAGTCCTGTGCATGCATGTGTATGCCTTTTCTAGAAGGGTGCACACACTTTTGCTCTCAGCACTCTGGAGGCAGAGACAGAGGTCAGCCTGGACTACATAGTGAGTTCCAGGCTAGTCCTGTCTCAAAAATAAACAGATGATACATAGACAGATAGATAGACAGACAGACAGACAGATGTGTATGTTGGTTGACAGATACATAGATTCAAGTCTAGGATTCTTGTTTGTTTTGGTTTTTCAAAACAAGGTTTCTCTATGTATTCTTGGCTGTCTTGGAACTCCCTCTGTAGACCTAGGCTGGCCTCAAACTCACAGAGATCTTCCTGCCTCTACGTCTCAAAAGCTGGGATTAAAGGCAAACACTAAGATTCTTTTTGTTTGGAAAAACTGTCTATTTTGACATAAATAAAATATATATATTAAATATCACTACTTTGATTTAAAAAAATCTTTCAATCTCTGAGGCAAAGCAAGTTATTTTAGCCATTACAATGATTTTTTTCAAATAGAAAAATATTCCATTCTAAATAACTCAATGTTCATAACGCTGCACAGTGGACCAATGCTGTCACACACAGCCGCTGAGTAACACTACTAGAGGACAGAACCAAGTCCTAAAATGCCTCACCTTCATATCAGACTACATCTAGAAAGAGAAAAAAGCATTAAAACATTCAAGCAAATGTTCCAATTCCTTCAGAGGCAAAGAAAAGAACAGCATTAGGATGACCAAGACAGAAACACTCACTTGATTTGTGCCCCCTCCAAAACCACAACACAGCATTCATAGCAGCTGTGGCTACAGTTTGTAAGGAGCCTTTCACAGCTCACCACGGCTTATCACTATGGAGGCTCATCAGTTTTTAGGCCCATATCCACAGCTGTTCTCTTATAAAAACAACCAAGTTCAACAGCAAAGACTTTAAAATGACATGTATAAAACAGTTTTAGGTAAAACTGACACTAAAATTGCTTCAGTGTAGCCAAGAGGACCAATGAGGCATGGTGGCAAATAAGTCTGTGGCTAGGATGAGCTACATTAAAGATCCCCACCCCTGTCTGAAAACAAAAGTAATGGTACCTAAAATATGAAACTCTGAGAATACTGAATGACTTTTCATAGCAATGCCTTTCATTTCCATGCTGTCAGAAGCATCTTCTAGCTCCTCACTTAGCATGCCATAACCAACAGGGGTGAGCACAATGTTCCTCATGACTACAGCAGACGTTCTTTCCACAAATGGCCGCCCAAACACATACTGAGATGCAAACTAAAAAAATTACCAGAGAGACTGGAAAGATGGCCGAGTGGTTAGGGGCACAGAATGCTCTTGTAGAAGACCCAAATTCAGTTCCCAGCAGTCAGGCAGTTTAAAACTAATTATTTAACATAATTCCAGGTTCAGGAAATCTAATGCCCTCCTCAGCCGTCTGCATGCACGCACGCACGCACGAGCACACACATACACCACTCCTCTCTACACAGACATATAAGTAAAAATACATCTTTATGAGATCCACAGGTGAACAATGTGCAGAAAATGAAAGACTTTGAAGCACAGTCCTAAATGAGATACTTTCATCAAACCTCTCCTCTCAAGGTTCAGAGATCCCTGAGGAAGAAGAGCCAGATATGATGAGTGACCCAAAGAAACAGCATCTTCTAGACACAGCAGGGCTGACGCACAGATGAACTTGGAGACTGAGGCACCATGCACAAAGTCTGCACAGCTTCAAGCCAGAAGGGGTCCCAGCCCTGGGAAGGGGAAGTAGACATGGCTTCCATCCCTCACCAAAATACAACTGATACCCAGAGGAGGAAAAGAAAAAGCTGTTTTCTGCAGTGGCCTCACAGAGTATACTAGCCAACATAAAATGAACTAGATGGTATTTTTACAGATGTTTTATTTTATTTTGCTTTCTTGGGGTTTTTGTTTTGGGTTTCTTGTTTTTGCTGTCTTAAAGAGAAAGAGAACAAATAGAAAGTTGGTTAGGTAGAGATATAAGAAGGATCTGGGAAGGACTGGGGTAGAGGAAAACATCAAAAACATTGTGTGAAAAATATTTTGAATTAAAAAATTTAAAAAAACTGCTGGAAATAGCTACATAGAAGAGATAAGAAACTTTTATTTTATATGTTACAAATTTTATCTTAAAATTTAGAAAGACTAAATATGGAGTCCTAATTTCTAATTCTTACAGTAGTTTAACGGATACACTTAAAACAATATAAAAGTTCTTACACATACTGAGAAAAAAAAAACTTTAACAGAAAAATGCATTTACAAATGCAACTCATAAATAAAATGTAATTGGACAATAACTACAGTTTAAAAACAGAAATTCCACCTTAAAATATCCATGATTTTCATTTTCACACATGCACAGATATATTTACGGCATCAATATTTCTGTGAAGAAATAAGATAGCCAGAAATCATCCAAGCAGCCATTATGAACAACGGGCAACCACACCTCCCACACACTCACAGCAACACATGGAATACTGCTTAATGACCCAAGTGAAGAACAATGTGCTACGTAATTAATACTGTCCAATCTGTGCAACAGAAGTGAGGACTGACACAACACATAGTGAGAAGCTCACCTGTGCATATCAATGCATGCTATAGTCTAACTGCATCATCAAACTGGAAGCAAGGGCCACCTATGTAGAGCAGCTCTACAGCTCAATGCACTTTTCAGTACATGTATTACTTGGGGGAACTGGAAAACTTCAATGTTTTAAGTTTGAAAGGATATATACACATTTAAATGTTACTTTTGTGGTCTAGAGAGTGAGTTCCAGGACAGCCAGGGCTACACAGAGAAACCCTGTCTCGAAAAAACAAAAAACAAAAAAACAAACAAAAAAACCACTATAGGCAACACATTAGCTTCAGGTCAGCCTGAGCTAGAGGTGGATCCTGTTTCAAAATTTAAAAAATTAATAATAATAATGATAAAGATGATGATAAAATAATTTCCAGGTTGGAAAGAAACTTATCCCACTGATATTTAGCACATTATCTCTGAGGGTTGGGACTTACATGTGTACACAAACTACATCATAGCAACTTGGTTTATAGTTAATATATATGTCTGATGTCTTTTAAAAACTCAAAATAAAACTTTAAGATGGAAATGATAGTCACATAATTTTATAGTCTCTCAAAAGAGGAGGAGGCAGCAACTAGACTAGCCAAATCAAAATCCACGGACACAATTCACAATAAAATTAGGTCACCAAGTATCCCTATAACCCCCAAAATGCTAACAGAGGAACAGAATACCAGAAGCCACAGACCAACTCAGGATGGCAGTAGGAGGAGTCAGGGCAGCTAAGACAGTGACAGTCTAACTGCAGGATGAGGCAGACCTCAATAAGGCAACAGGGCAGTGGTGGTGCATGCCTTTAATCCCAGCGCTTGGGAGGCAGAGGCAGGCAGATTTCTGAGTTTGAGGCCAGCCTGGTCTACAGAGTGAGTTCCAGGACAGCCAGGGCTACACAGAGAAACTGTCTCAAAAAACTAAAAATAAATAAATAAATAAAATTAAAAAAATAAAAATAAGGCAATTGCAGTAAGCAAGGAGTAAGACACCTGGAAGAATAGGATCAGGTCACAATGAAAACAAGAAAGAAAGAGAACAGAAGGAAGTAAGAGAGACATAAAGATAATGCTTCCTAGGGAACAGGGGGTAGAGGGGGCAGGCCAGCAGCAAGTATGGAGCATATAGATGGTGGACATGGATGCAGGTGTGGAGCTTACAGATGGTGGACATGGATACAGGTGTGGTCCTTACAGATGGTGGACATGGATACAGGTGTGGTCCTTACAGATGGTGGACATGGATGCAGGTGTGGTCCT
>JADRCC010574721.1:0-17706 GCA_019843855.1 Hylomyscus alleni | reverse complement strand
GGGGTACATTGAATGTCTGGAACTTAATTACAATGTAAATATAAGTTTAACAACTGCCATATGTTAGTCAGCTTTTCACCACTGAGACAAAATGCCTGAAGTAATCATCTCAAAATGAGTGAAGGCATATCTTGGCTCAGTGTTTCATGTTCCATGCCAGATTATTTTGTTGTGGTACATTGTGGCAGTCAGTACATGGTCAAATAAAATCTGTTCACCCATTCCAGCAAAGACATGAAAGAGGAGAATGGACTGGGGTTGTAACATTTCTTTCAAGGATGCATCTCTAATGTCAGCTTCCATGTGGCTCCCAGTCTCATAATTATTTTATCACCCCTAAATTGCACTACATGTTACGTACTAAGGGGTACTCAAGATCCAAGTTATAGCACCCAAATTTTTAATAATTATTTTCTTTTCCTATTTGGGTTTCAACCATTGAATTTTCTAATCCTAAGTAAGTCACAGTGACTTGCCAATGAGCTGGCTTCATGAAGGCCAGAAAGTTGATAGAAATGGTTAAGACTATGGGTGGATACACTTCTTTGAGATTTCCATCATTCATTATCCATTAATAAGTGAAGGATAAAATCACTGAGCTATGGTTATGAACCATGTAATTTTCCCCTAGAATTAAATGTTTTAGTTTATTATTAGCATTACTTTGTGTTTGTTTTCTGAAATAAGACCTATGTAGCCCTGGATGTCCTAGAAATTAAATATGAATATCCAGCTGGGCTTTCTACTTACAGAGACCCACCTGCCTCTGCCTCTTGTATGTTGGTATTAAAGATGTGTGCTACCAAGCCTGGCTCAGAGCTATAAATTTAACTGGGTGCCTTTTCTTCTGTGCCTAACCACAGAAAGTGCCAGTAAACACTTAGGATCCCAGATGCTCCTGAATTCCAAATAATACTATTTGCAACATCTTCTCATACAAAATTGATGACATTCCATTCTTATTATTTTAAATATTATATTAATGGAGACATTAGCTAAATGGCCTTTCATTAGCTTCTGAATTAGTTTACAAATATTAAAAGGTCATTCAACTTGTGGTTATTTTCTTTCTGTATCCATTAGAGATCCCAGAGGATACAAAGAGAAGTTTCACAAGAAGGATGGGTACACTAGATGTATAAAAGAGTTATTTGTATTACACACAGACACACACACACACATGATGCCTCCTCTCTCTCTTTCTGTCTGTTTTTTGGTCTGTCTCTGTCTCTCTGTCAGTCTATGTCTGTCTGTTTCTGTCCCTCTGTCTACCTCTGTCTCTCTTTCCCTTATTCTCTTTCTCTCTTACATACACAATACATACTCTTGACCTACCCCTCTCTCTTTCTCTCTCCAACTCTGTCTCTGTCCCTCTGTCTCTCTCTCTCCCACTGTCTATCTTTCTGTCTCTGTCTCTCTGTGTGTCTCTCTGTCTCTCTTTTTCTCTCTCACACACTCATTCACACTCACACACACATACATGCACACACACACACACGTTCTCAGATGAAAGGCAAAAATATGAACAAAATATCTGAAGTTTCAATTCCCTAAAATTCTCCCCTAAAAAAAATCTCTAAACATTTCTAATGTCAGATTTGAACTTAAAGATACACAAAACACACATGCTAACCATCCAATGGGAAAAGACTGCAGAAGCAGTGAGTTAGCCGCTTCTTTTAAGTAGCAGGAAGATTGGAGTTAGAAGCCATCAACAAGGAAAGTCTTGGAAAAGAAAGGTACTAATGTGAAGAGGAAGTAGTAGAACCTAGCAGCTGCTTACATTTAGACTCTAAAGGTAGTGACATTCAGCTACATTCTTTTGTATTAAATTTGTTCAGATGAAAAATGGGCTAGAATTGAGAGTAAAGTCATGGAGATGGAAGGAAGGAATATCCATAATCTTTCCTAGGCTCTCCTTCTACACACTGTACTCCTTCAGGCACTCTGCAGTTTGGTGAGAATCCTGAGACTCTTCAGTGAAGTTGGCTTGTGGAGGGAATCAAAAGTATTATCTTAAACATGTGCATGTTGGCCTATATGCAAAGCCCAGTGACCTAGGATATAACCATATAAGTCTGCTCCTCCTAAGTCAATGAAACAAATCCTAATTATATTCTGTTGTATTTATAGATTAGTGCCTAGCCCAATTGTCAACAGAGAGGCTTCACCCAGCAACTGACAGAAACAGATGCAGAGACCCACAGCCAAACATTAGGATGCAGAGATCCACAACCAATTATGTAGAGCTTGGGTAATACTGCAGAAGAGTCAGAGGAAGGATTGAAGGACACAGAGTGTCAAGGACATCACAAAATCAATCACCGCTCATAGGCACTCACAGAGGTTGAACCACCAACCAGGAAGCCTACATTGGACTGCCCTGGGCACTCTGTACATATGTAACAGTTGTGAAGCTTAGTCTTCTTATGAGACTCCTAAAAGGGGAAGAGGGTGGTGTCTCTGACACTTTTGTCTACTTTTGGGATTCTTCTTCCCACACTGGGTTGCCCTGCTAGCATTAATTGGAGAGGCCGTACCTAGTCTTACTGCAACTTGATTTGTCATAGCTGATTGATATCCATAGGAGGCTTCCCCTTTTCTGAAGACAAACAGTAGAGGAGTAGACAGGACTGTATGTGTGTATCTCTCTCTCTCTCTCTCTCTCTCTCTCTCTCTCTCTCTCTCTGTGTGTGTGTGTGTGTGTGTGTGTGTATGTGTGTGTGTGTGTGTGTAGGGTGGTGGAAGGATAGAAAAGATACATAGATAGATAGATGGATGGATAGATAGATGATAAATAGTTAAACAGATAGACAGACATATGAAATATATGCACCCTGCATAGAGATTCATATTCACATTATATAGAATGGGAAAGAAAAATAAACAAACATGCAGTTCTACTTGAAGGCATCAACCTTCCTCTCTTGCTTGATGAAACAAGTGGGCAGAAGGTATAGAATGAAAAAGATGACATTAACAACAGGCTCTATGACTGAACCAAGGTGATATTTACAGAACCTAACAGTAGCACAGCAAACATTCCTCTAAGTATACTCAGACTGGAACCACATCAAAATAAGGTTCGTAGCAAATAGAACTTGCCAAATTAGAAGAAGGAGGAGGAAGAGGAGAAGATGAAAGCGACAGCAATGTGTGCTCTCAGATCATAATAGAATTAAACTCTAAACCAACAATAAAACCAACAATAAAAATACAGAAAATTCTCACTTGTAAATAACCAGTGGACCAAGAAGATCATTTCAAGAAGAAGTTGAATGTGTTTTGAACTGAATGAAATTGAAAAGCTAACAAAATTTTTAGGGTAGAATAAAAGTAGAAAGTACAGATGGGTCGGAAGCCTGGAAGTCTACTTTCAAGTAGAAAAGTGCTCTGAAATTCTTAACCTGCACTTTCAACTAAGATACCAGACAAAAATATCAACTTAAGTGGAAAGTATCCAGAAAAAAGATAGCAATAAATATTAGAGTAGAAATCAAGAATAGGTAATTTTTCAAATTCATGATACCACAAAAAAATAGTAAAAATAAAGTTTGAACAAGAAAAATGACAGAAAACACAACTTCTAACATTGTAAATTAAAAAGGAAACATGTATTGATTTTGCAGACATTAAAAGCCTAATAATAGAATGGGATAATCTGAGCAACTCCATCTTCAGAAATTGGGCAACCTGGGTGCAATCAATCAATTCCTGAAAGACACAAACTCCCAAAATTCATTGAAAATGAAAACATTCTGTGAATACCTTTGCCGTCTTGAGACTGAATTCTGTTTAACATCTTTTGAAAAAAGAATGTTTTCAAATGTTTCTCTGATGGCTTCCTTCATCTATTTATGCCTGATGAGAGGCCTTTGTAATGTCACATATTATAAGGTGAATATCTTAACATGAATTTTATTTCTAGATGCCAGCAAAAAGAAACTGGATTGAATGGAGAACAGGATCCCATTCTAAATAGCTAAGAGCAAGCATAAAAGCCTGCAGGCCCAAGAAAGAAGCATATGAATTATCTGCCCACTCAAACCACACAGTGTTCATGAAAATGGTTCAAAACAAATGGGGTTAGGTGCTATGATCTTGGATAAAGAGGTAATTATCGATAACATCCAATTTGCTTTCTAAATTGATCTAAAGATTCTATATAATCCCAATTAAATCACAGCAATATTTACAAGTTGGTTTTAAGTTTATATGGAAGACAAAGGAGAGCTAAGCTAATATTTTTAAAGAAAAATAAAGATGAAGCACTCAGATCACATAATTTTACAGAGTCCTATACATCTATAATAATCAAGGCTATGTGGTATTGGTAAAAATACAGGAATAAATATGTCTGAAACAGAATAGAGTTCCCAGGAATAATTTCTAAAAAAATTACAAAAAGTAGCTTTTGATGAAGGCAGAAATAAAGATATGTTTATGACCATGCATTAACACAGAGTTGAACTGACTCAATCATGATTGACATTTGGAAAACAGTTGTACAGACTCTTACTTCTTGTAACTATTCCCTGAACAATACATTGTAATAACAACTTATATAGCATTTACATGCACTATTAGGCAAATAAATACACTAGAGAGTTTACAGGAGGTCTTGTAAAGTGTGCCATTTACCGGATTTGAACATCTATGTGTTCAGCATCCACATGATTTGTGGAATAAATTCCCTGTGGTTACTGAGGATGTCTAAGAATTCATACATTTTCTAATTGTTGGAAGAGGCCAAGAGTGAAAGGCTACTATTTATAAAAATTATTCTATGGCTAAAATTAGAACAATTTTAGCAATAAAATAAATAGTAAGATTGGGATATGATGCATCCCAATAAATATATCTATGGGCCATTCTGTTCTTCTATTGATATAGAATGTACATCCACACACATGGACAGTTTACTGTACCATACAGGTTAGGTTATGTGGTATAGTTTTGTTCTAGGCTACAGAGTGGCACAGCATGTTACTGAGCTCAGTCCTATAGGCAACTATGAGACAATGAGTTTTTAAACATTAAAGCACATCTAAACACAGATGAGTACAATAAAATACTAAGTGTTAGGAAATCTTCATCTCTGTCATAATTTTTTAAGACTAAATTATAAATGCAGTCTATTGTAGACTACTCCATGATATTGGTGAATTCTAAAAACTAAATAAATACAAGCTATGTGGATAGAAGTAAATGAGCAAATCAACAAATGAAAGGGAAAGGATGCATGTCCTTTACATAAGAGTTCTATTCTAATCAACAAATGTAAGAGAGACAATATGCTTTAAATAATTATGGCAAGCCAGGTGGTGGTAGTGCACACCTTTAATCCCAGCACTTGGGAGGCAGAGGCAAGTGGATTTCTGAGTTCAAGGCCATCCTGGTCTACAAAGTAAGTTCCAGGATAGACAGGGCTATAAAGAGAAACCCTGTCTCAAAAGAACCAAAAAAAATTTAATTATGACAATATTTACTGCAAAAATGTTGGTAAACTTTAAAATTAGCAGTGAAACATTGCATTAATCAAAGATTCACAGCCTCATGATACTACCTTCAAAATAGGACTCATTTCTATAATGGTTATAATGTATGTCCATAAATCACCTGAATTTTAATCTTCTTTGCCTATACTTAAGGGAAGTATAAGTATCTAGTGATTTCTGTCACAAAGAATATAGATTGAAAAGGGAAGAAAAGGTGTTTTAGGGGACATAAGAAATCTAGTACATATCCTCTAGGTCTGAAAGGGAAATATCAAATTGAGGCCTGTGCTAGCTAAATTACAAGCTTGAAAGAGCCATAGTGGGTCAGGCCAAAGATATATCTGGACAAGGCCTGAACAAAAAAAACAAGCTGGTAGAGATAACTAGCAGGCCACTCAGAATATCACCACCCTTAGGAATTCCCCTGTGCTCTGATCTGCACGTACTATAGTTGATGTTTGAATTAGCCAATCATGTATAGCCACACCAATTCCTTTGTTCCCCAAAATCTATTCCCTATATAAGCCCCTAACTCCTGAGCCTCGTGGTCAATACCTCTGTCTCCTGTGTGGAGATATGTGTTGGCCCGGAGCTCCGAAATTAAACTGCCTCAAGTATTTGCATCAAGATGGTCTCTCATGTTTCCTTGGGTGCACATTCTCCCAAGACTTGAGCGGGAGTCTCCCTACGGGGTTCTTTTAGGTCAAGTGTTCAGGCAATTTTACAGTAAGAGGGCATGGTGACAGCTCCTCTGGTGTTGTTTGATGGGAAATTCTGCACCCTGAGCTATTCTTCTCTGAAATGAAGGATCTTGGCCTAGTCAGAAAAAATTCAGTCAAAACCAAACTGAGATACTGTAAGCACAAATCCAAATGTGAAGCCTGAAGGGCTTGGAAAGACTGGAGGGAGCCAACATAAAATTAAAACAATTTTCAAGATCTTTTATTGAATCATGAAACAGAAAAAGAACACTTGAGAAAATAATAATAAAATCTCTATTTAAAAAAAGTCTTTTTATTAAATACTGTTTACATCAGCTAGTTATGTTATACTAATTTATTATTATTTGTTTTTAAAACTTTATAATTTTGTCATGTCATGTGGAAAGCTAACATAAATTACTGGAGAAATTCTGAATCATATGCATGACAGCCTGAAATATGGACAGGAGTGGAATGCATTTCACAGTCTCACAGAAAAGTGTGACCAATGTGCCCAGCCTAGAACAGGAATCCAATTACATGGGTGTCTGCCTGGGACTCATGACCTGAGGTTATCAGAGCATGCAGCATTGCATCATATTTGGCTTCAGAATTGGTCATAAATTTGATATGCTTGCATTCTACAGAAACCAACAATTCCAGTTTAAGGTGGTGTCACAGAGGCTAAAGGAGAAGAGCATCTTGTAACTGAAGCTAATGCTCAGATGAACATTTTAAAATGACCCAGGTATTTACACATTTGTTTCCTAAATGTGTATCAATACCTACTAATATAGATTTCTGAGTGTTTTCTAGGAAACTAAAAGGAAGAAGAGCAGAAAACAGGAGGGGATCATAGGAGATGTGGACTATGAACTAAAGGTTTATAAAAGAAAGGACTCTAAGGTTTTGTGGGACAGTCATCAGAGGAAACTCCTTATAGCACCCCAGAGGCATGCAAAGAGATTCTGATGATGGCTTATTTAGGTCATGGTAAGACATACAGAGGAGAGAAGAACAAATGAAGAAAGGGACTGAGAGAAGAGGAAAGAAGGAAACAGGGGTGAGAGAACAATGACAAAATTAAACAGTTTGTCCAAGGATGATTTTGAAAACCCAGGTGATTCTTTGACAATGAAGCATAAGCCCTAGTACAACATCAGAAGCTAGTTTAGTCAGGGAAGATATGTAATACTTAGGTAATTTTCATGGAATTACAGATTTACTCCTTGAGAAGATAAGAACTTGGACATTTTCACAGAAGACTTGCCAACAGCACACTAAGCCCAAATAATTTCTATTCAATACACTAATCAACCAACTTGCATTCCTATAAACAGACACCATGTCATTTGTCACTACTACTTTAGGAAGTTTGCCAGCTACCTGCTCAATATTTGAAAGCAAAATTAATCCCTGATTTTGCTCACAAGAAAGGCTGAGGAGGCAGAAATAATTACAGAAAAATGCATGGTATTTTGTACAAATATATTCTAGAAAATAACTCCTGAAGAAGTAGCCTCAGCACCGCTAAACTGAATATTCATTTTCCTTAACAAAGACTTGTATATCCATTCTACCAATGCTGTTTCTAAGGCAAGAATATTCACATACCACTCCATGCACCCGTGCCTACAAAATAATCTCAAACAAATAGCCAACAAATGCTAAACTATGATATGCCATTAATGGTCTTTGCAGTATACCTTCTGACTCATGAGTTTTCATAATACCCAATAGAAGATAATTCAGTTCATCTAAACTGGTATTTGATTCAATTACAAAATTTTATAACCCATGTATTTTTATTATGATATAGTTCACTGTGCACATTGCCATAATAATGCTATATTCAAATGATTGTACTCAAGGTTTTCCAGGAGAACTGAGCACACTAGCATCAGATAAGACATGATAAAACTCTCTGTGAAATCCTTCTCAAAATTTATAGCTTTCCTTGAAGAGAATTATTATGAACATTTATACAATTTTATTGTAATGATATTAATGCAAACAGCGCAAGTGATAACTAAAAAGAGCAAGAATGAGAGACTTCCTACAACATTTGATGACATCATTTCATCCATTCTGCATGGTGGCTGCCCATCCAAGACAAAGACATATATATATATATATATATATATATATATATAACCCTCTAAGTAGGAATATAAAAATAAATGCTCTGCTTTAAGCTTTTGTGTCACTGATATTTACAACTAAAGCACATTCTTCCAATCTTCACAATAAGCCAAGGAACCAGATTTTAAAGTAAATCATATCTAGACCACAGATCATTCTCTAGTGACTAGCAGCACAGCAAATCCATTAACTTGTAGAAACCCACAGATGAGAGATATTATTTGTCATCTGAGCAAAATAATATCCCTCTCAATAAGCCAGGAGACTTTCTTAATGGAAGGATTTTGGGAAGTCCTACAAGTCAGCACAGGCATCCAGCAGGCACTAGCTCACTCTGAGCAGGCCGAGCAAGTATTGCCATACAAAAGTGTATTTTAGTCAACTCAGGAAAATTAGCCTGTCTCATTTTTTCTCTTCCATTACAAGTCCATAATCTATTTTTCCAGCTCACTGTCCAATTTCACAACTTCCAGCATGACCTGCCAGATCCATGCTTGCCTCCTGTCTAATTCTTCAGGGAAGACAAACAGGTTCTCACTATTTCTCATGTCCCCCCAGAATGCAGGCAAATCTGTTCTACTTTCTTCCATCCCACTGACAAGATGCAAAGATTTAGCATGAGGAAATATGTGCTCTGGGGAAGGATTGTCTCTGGGAAAGGCTAAAGCCGTTGAGACTCAATAGTAATCAAGAAGCAAGAGAGGAAATCCAGGAATGGATCCTTTCATATGTGTAAATCCATGACTGAGAGAGGGGCAAAAAATTTTCTGTCTCCTGATTTTGACATTTTTTGCAGGTCATGTTAGTTTTGCAGTACTCATTAGTAACATCACAGCCTAGAATTCAGAGCTCTAGTACTCATGACCAGCTCAGAGCTCTCTCCTCTGCCACAAGACATGAACCTGGGTATAACACTGTGTGAAGACAACACATGACAGAATACAGAAGCAGCTTTCCACTGGCTAGGTCTGGAAGACCTAGTTTATTAATATAATATGGAGAAAAGTTGTTAAAAGATACTGAACACTCTATCTTCAAGATCCTTTTCCACATCAATAAGTAATCAGGTGATATTATGATGTCTGCTTTACTGCTGGGAAGATCAGAAATGTAGGCATAGAATTGAAGTTTGGAGCCACCCAGAATTATATACAATATTTAAGTTTAGTTGGTCTTTGAGTCTGAATGATTAGAATGTTTAAATCTTAAAGCAATGATTTGGTCACAGCAAAGGTAAGATTGAGCTCTGTGATCTCTAAGGACCCTCACATGAGGTCATTGAATGGGCAAACAATGCTATGTGCTTTGTTGCTGTCTTAGTCAGGGTTTCTATTCCTGCACAAACATCATGACCAAGAAGCAAGTTGAGGAGGAAAGGGTTTATTTAGCTTACTTCCACATTGCTGTTATTACCAGAGGAAGTCAGAACTGGAACTCAAGCAGGTCAGGAAGCAGGAGCTGACACAGAGTGATGTTCCTTGCTGGCTTGCTTCCCCTGGCTTGCTCAGCCTGCTCTCTTACAGAACCCAAGACTTCCAGTCCAGAGAAGGCACCACCCACAAGAAGCCCTACCCCCTTGATGAGAAAATGCCCCACAGCTGAGTCTCATGGAGGCACTTCCCCAACTGAAACTCCCCTCTCTATGATAACTCCAGCCTGTGTCAAGTTGACAAACAAAACCAGGCAGTACAGTTGCCATTTTCCTTCTTACCTTGGGTTCCATCTGTATGCACATAGCACAAGAATCGGTACAACCTTGGTTTAAAATCAGAGGGCATTGCAAAAGCTGCTGATAGTGATGTCTTTTCCCTAGAAATTGCCACTTTTAATGGGTTAGTTTAAATCTTCAAAGAGGCTTATCACAGAGTACCTCTACCAAGTAGTGAATGTCACCAAATGAGTCAGTTCTGGACCTGATAGGACACTAATAATTTGAGGTCTGTATAATTCTGTCTAGAACAAGGGCATTTGAGGAGACAAGGAACTACCTTGAACAGGAAAATTATAGTCATTACATCTTTTATAAACTGGCTGTCAACTGGTCACATGTGCCTATAATTTTAGAACCTGAGAAGTCTGAAGAGAAGGAACAAGAAGTGCATGGGATGAGGAAGGAGAGATGGTTCAGTAGTTAAGAGCACTTGCTTCTCTTCCACAAGGCATCAGTTTGGTTTCCAGCACCCACTTTGGGCAACTTACAACTGCCTGCAACTCCTGTTCCAGAGACTTTGATGCCCTCTTCTGGCCTCTGTAATTAACCATTCCTACAGAGATTACAGACACACACACACACACACACACACACACACACACACACACACACACGGGGCAGGGGGACTATAAGCATAAAAGAAAAGAATACAAGACCAGCCTTTGCTACATAGCAAGTTCAAGGTCAGCCTGGGTTATATGAGACAGTGTCTCAAGAAACAAAGACATACAAATAAATGAGAAAGCAATGAGAAATGCAAAAAAAAAAAAAACCCAAATAATCATTTTAATATTCAGAGTATCTATGCTTTAAAACTCAATCCTCAGAAAGAGAAATAATATGACATTTAAACTTCAGAAGCATGGCATTCCTGTAGTTGGTTGCAGTTGACATTAACTACAAGCCTGAGACAACAATACATGTCTCTAGAGCAGGGCTGAATCTTCTAGGCTAATATACCTGCATACTTTGTAACTTGAGTTAGGAAGTCCATACCTGGGTTATTCGTAGGACAAAATTTAACAGTGAATACAGAATGCTATAAATGACTGACATTCTCTGAGAAGATTACACTCAGGTTATGCCTGAGAAGAACTCTGGGTTCAGTTCTCCATTTGTGTTTGGTGCATCTGTAGGAATGTAAGTATCAGCATATTATATAGAGATGGGAAGATTGTAAGAGACAGAGGACCAAGACACTGTCTACTAGACAGCATAAACTACTCCATAACAGGGAAGTTGTATCTCTGAAATTTCCACAATATGGTTCCCTAAACAAGACCTGAATAATGACTATATCAGTTACCATGCCAATGTGGATGGGGGAAATATCACAAGTTCCCACACCTAAGTGAAGAGGCTACACAGGGAGTCAAGGGGTACTGAGAAAGCTAAAGTCAGCTTTCTTTAGAGATGAACTCCATGACAGGTTCTCCAGTCGAAAATGGTCATCCATAAAAACATCCATATATAAGCAATAAGTAAATGGATTCACTAGGTTTGGCAGATATAGGATAGTTGATGATGATGGTGATGATGATGATGATGTATATATATATGATTAACAAATTAATACAACAGTAATAACTTTAAAAGAAGTCATTCATTTGAGAGAAAGTAGAGAGAAACATGAGAGAAGTCAGAGGGGTCAACAGAGATAAAGTGATATAAAAAGAGTACCCATTATGAAATTCAATTGTTTTTTAAATTAATAAAACCAGGTAGACAACTGATCTTTAGCTGTATTTAATATTTCTGACTATAGTTATTTTAAGTGTGTAGGTAGTTTTGTTATTTTGCTGAGCACAAAGAAATACATACATACACACACTTGTGTGCAAAAATACATGCATAAGTCAATGTTGTGTGATAAAATTTCAGTGAATGTAAAAATTATATCAAACTATACCAAGATGCTTATGATCAAGAAACATGTGATTATTAATAGAACAAAGGTCAGACTAAAGTCAGAGCCTGACTGTAGTTGAGAATTTGAGTATATAAGTGGTCTAGAGGGCTAAACAATGTGAATATCTGGTGCCTAACATAAATCAAATCGATATGCTTCAGTAAGAAGCATGGGGCACTTCCAATCCTGACAGAAACACACACACACAAACACACACACACACACACACACACACATACACACACACACACACACACACACTCACCAGTACTCAGTTTTGTAAATAAGGCTCTGTCTTTAAATATTTAATTTGCTAAATCAGGGATTGGGAACTGCTGAAGACACAGATTCAACACCATGAACTCTCAACAATAAAGAAACAATTCTTTGTAGTAGGGGCCACATCCCATCCCAAGACAATGTGACTCCAAAAGAGGCACTTCTGATCTCTTTCAAATGTGATATAGTATAAATTCCATGTTCCAAAGAGAGATACCAGTGACTATGCACAATTATTTCTTTGGTTCTGACAATCCAGATCTGCATTTCGCAATAGGTCAGGAGTATAATGATGAGTAACTTCATTAGGTAACTACAGAGGCAAACATGTGTTCACCTTTGGCCTTACAAAAGAGTTTCCACTTCATATTTTCTAGGTAAAGAAAGAAAAATCCGAATATCTTTAATGGCAAGAGAGAATTTTATTCTATGGAGTATAGAAGTAGTTATAAGTGACAACCCATGTCTCCTAGCTACAGTAACTAGTATGAAGTGAACACATACCTAAAAATATCTAAATGCTCACTTTCCTAGAAATTCATGTCCCATTTGTATGATATATAAATGCTAATTTTATGTGTAGTTAAATATTTTAGCATATTAGTATAGTCTTTCTCATCTACTAGTGACTCAAATACAGACCATTTGTTTATATATAAAACTTAATCTAGATCTTAATCAAACGTAATACTTTCTTTCTTTTCTGATAGAACTGATAGTTTTTGGTGTGCCAATTTATTCAGTATTTATCTAGCCATTAAAAAAGCTGAAAATAGGGTTAAGATGAGATTTATTTGCGAAACTTATATTGTGACATAATTCTGGATGTGTTGTTAAGTGCCTAAAAAAGGCTGCTTGAGTCACTGAGTGAGCAAACATAAGTCTTGATTGTGTCAGTGTGTATTGACAGTTACAAAACTTGGGCAATTCAAAATGGAGTCAACAATCATTTATCAAATAGCTATATCTCTAAAACTTGGCACCAAGTCATTAGAAGCCAGGCCTTGTTTTATTCTTGTATTATACATAATCTGCTTAAATAGACTTTCAAAAATAAAGAAAAAAAGTCAATCTAAAGCTTCCTTCTGACAAAGACATGTTAATTGAATGTTTTAAGTTGCAAAATACAAACATTTCATAAAAATAACTTAGGTATGTCTTTAACAGCCAGAAAATGTGGTTTTAGGTCTCTTATTATTCTAGGTAGATCACATTTCCTGGGGACCCTACCAGAGCTCATAGATGATTGTAATGTTTAGAGTCCTGTTTTCCAGCATGTTCTCAGTAGAATGAAATAGTATTTTATCATCTGTTATTTTGAATTACAATATTGCTCATTAATGTGTGTACATGTGAAAACCTTAAGTCTAGTAATTCCTCTCCTTATATTATCATTAAAAAAATAATATAGTCTTAGTCAACTTGGGCTTTAATTATCTTCTTTTCAGAGGTAAAAACTTAGACTCCAATGAGATCGAGAGGAACAACCTGAGATAAACAGGTCATGACATGGGATCAATACATCATCACATGCCTCCCTGTGAGACATTTCTGGCCATGACACTTCCTCCCCATCTTATGCCCCCTTTATGACAAAGCATCCCTGAGTTATCATCAACTGCTCTAATATTTTCCTGTCAACTGAGATAGCCTGGGGATGCACACTTAATACTTTAACTACCTGATAAAATAGGATTGAATGAGGTCAAAGCCCCAGGCCTTTCCATCTTTAAATGTGTACTGACTAGCATCTTATAATAAGAAACCTTTGGCTACAGATAGTAGTGAGTAGGAACTGATTGATTGTTTCTAAAGCAATAAACCACCAATTCTAAATGCGTTGTGTCCAGCTCTGTGCAAGGCTGTAGACACTCAGACATAAAAACTGTGTTCTCATTCATCTTAAAGGCAAACCTCTTCCTTATTTTCTTTAGAATGAGAACAGCATATGATGTAATAAAGCCAGCTTTGCTCTTCTTTGAGGTGGAAGTATGTATCATTTGCTCAAGTGCTTTCATCTTAAATGGAAGCTGTGCCATAAGAGCTGTGTGGATAGCATCTCAGTATGATGGACTAATGTGGAAAATCAAAAACTCCTAAATGTCCCCATTGTTAATTTTAAGAAATCTACCACGAATGGTGAAACCTGCCTTTGGATCAAGCACTGCCTGCATGTCTCTTCAGGGGTATTGCCCATTAAATGAGATATTTTGGGAAAAGACTAGTATACCTTTCATGAGCACATTTAAGTTGCATTAAGTCAGTATTTCTTTGCAGTATTTCCATACAAGCACAGAATGTACCTGATTGTATCCACACCACTGTTCTCTCTTGTATCCTCATATCCAGAGTAGTTTTCTGTTTACTTTCATCTGTTTCTTTCTTTCTTTTTTTTTTTTTTGACCTAACTGGAGTCTACAAAAGAAAACATGTGATGTTTGTCTTCCTGCATCGGGTTTATTGCACTCAACATGATAATCTTTAGCAACATGCATTTCCATTGAAATAGCATAATCCAATTCTTTATTGCTAAAACTCCATAGTGTATTTTCCACATTTTCTTTATCCATTTATCCCTTGGTGAGCTCCTAGGCTTATTCTATAATTTGCTATTGTGAATCGTGATGTGAACACCACTGTCTCTATAGTAACCTGATTAGACTCTTTGGAAGGATATTCTCAGCAGCTAACACACACACACACACAGACACACAAACTTAACAATGTGGTAGGCAAAGGAGTTACAGAAGGAAGCCCTAGGAGAATTGAAGGCAATTTCTTTATAAATAAACAGGAAAATGTTGGCTAAAGAGTAGGAAAATGTAGTCCTAGAAGAGAAAACAAAACAAGCAAGGCATAAAGCATGAAGCCATCCTATATATTCTAAGATAGTACACATCAGCCACTGATGGTGCATGAAGCCTAAGATGATAGAGGAAAGGGGACGTTTAGAAATCAAGCTGGTGTAGGAAGGGTTGTTATGATGTGAATACATCCCCTAGAGTTGACATCTTAGAGACAATATTTAGTGGGACAAGGTTGGAAAATGGGACTTTTATGAATTGCTTAGGTCATCAGATTAATGAGTTTTTTAACTGGCATGATTTAATGAATCCTGACATAGATGAATTTGGTATCTCTCCTTTTACTTCTTGCTATTCAAACCATTCTGCTTTCTAACATCAACGAAAAAGAGTAAAATGTCCTTGGCTAATTGTAGGTTCTTTAACTTTGTTCTTTCTTAGTAGTTGTGCATAAATTACTCAGTTTGTAGCTAGCTCAGGGACCTAGGGTAAAATACTGGTCTTAAAAAAAGAGAAATAAATGCAGTGATAAAAAGACCCCTAATGACATTCTGCTACAGGTGTAGATCAGTGCCTTGCTCAACCATCATCAGAGAAACTTGCTACTGTAGCAAATGGGAAAAATACAGAAACTCACAGACAGATATTATAGGAGAGAGAGAGAGAGACAGATACAGAGACAGAGACAGAGAGAGACAGAGAGACAGAGAGAACACTTGGAGCACTCAGTACTAAATGGGATATCTCAATCAAATTTCTCTCCTCGGGGATTAATTAGGATGTAGAAAGATTATAGGAAACAGAATGAGTAGAGGACACCAAGAAAACAAGGCCCTGTAAATCAATCTGGTTAAAGCTCGTATAAACTCACAGAAACTGCGGTAGTACGTACAGGACTCACATAGGTCCAAGTCACATCTTCTGTTCATCTATTATGCCTTCTAGTTTAGTGATTTTGTGGAATTCCTGTGCATCTGAGCAAGTGGGTTCTCTTGGGCTCTTTTCTTTCTGTTGGTTTTTGTCTTGTTCAATTTTAGTGTGTTCCTTTTTTTTCTTATTTTATTTTGTTATATTTTTTAAAAATGAATGAATAAATGAATAAATAAAAATCTAGCCACTAGGGTAAAGTGTAATGACTGACCTATCATTTATGCCTGCCAGGAGAGGAAAGACCTCCCAAAAGAGTAACAATGGGTATATCTACCACTCCAGGACTGATCTTACTTTACATTCAGCAGTAGCTGACCAACGTAGAGTGAACTCCACAGATTTTGGTGTGTGTGTGTGTGTGTGTGTGTGTGTGTGTGTGTGCTTTTATTTCATTACTGTTTGGTGACTGGGGGTATTTTTCTTGCTTTTGTAGGTAGGGAGTTTCAGTTGTATTGAGAAGAAATTTAATGTTGGATTGGTAGGAAGGGGAAAAGGATCTGAAAGTACTTGGGGGAGGAGAAGAATATGATAAAATATATTTAAATTTATTTTTTAAGTAATAATGAATAAATCACTCAGTCTCAGGCACAAAATAGGCTATAATTAAACAATAAAAACAAATATTTAGTAAGTCCATGTGGCACATCACAGTGACATTCTTCCTACAAGGCCACATTTTCTAATAGTGCTACTCCCTGTGGCCCAAATATTCAAATCCATGAGTCTATGGGAAATACTCCTATTTAAATCACCACATCATGCAGTGTTAATGAATGGGGATGGGGGCATATAAAATTCTTCCTCACAGTAACACAAGTAAGAAAGCTTTTGCCTCAGCAGCAAAATGTGTGAAGAGGCAACACTTCCATTTACCCTGATGTCATGATGAATAAACTTGCTTAAGTTAGAAGTAGAAAGACAATTATTGCAGTAATGCTGAATCCAAACCACACAGACAAACCAACCAAAATCCAATCATCCAGATCTGGATCTCACTGGAATGAAATATTAGTGTTTTCCTAAGTTGCTAAAACAATGAAAAACTCATTTATCATTGGCTTTTCCATTGCTGATACCTGAAAACATGTCACAGATTTTGTAGACATGATAATCATGTAAGAATCATGAAAAAGAATTTTATATAAGTTTTATATATGGTTGCATGGAAAATTTACTAAGACATTATGGGATTTTTCATTTTTTAAAAATAATTTAATTTTAAATTAAAAAATTGAAATAATTTAAATTTAAAATATACTTATAAATTTTCAATACCTATACTATTTTACATTTGGTTATATTATTTGTGCTTCTGTACAAATGAGTATTTGGTTTTTTTCAATTTCTAAATGCTTAGATTCTACTAAAGAATAGAAAATTGGGGTAATAATTTCCATAGGTAACTCTATATAGTGGTATTTGTATGTGTACATTTTATTTGTATTAAGAAACTCATAAGGGATGCAGAAAAAATACTTTAAAATTATATAAATTTTGAGTCTGTAAATGACTATATGATAGTTCCAGGTAGGAACAAGACTTTTACATTTCTGAAATAATTTACATATTTAAATAATTTATACATTATGAATAGTTGCTATCTCCATTTCAGAAATGAGAAAACTGAGGAGGGAAACAGCAGGTAACTCCTGAGGCCTGCATCCTTTGTGTGGAAATTACAAGCTTCATGATACTATAAAGCCTCCGACAGAAAGAATGGATTAAAAGGAAC
>JADRCC010574720.1:0-29932 GCA_019843855.1 Hylomyscus alleni | reverse complement strand
GACCCAATGGCTTAAAAATACTAGGTCGGGGAATTTCAACCTTCCATAGCCATGACCAAAGATGAAGATCATAAAAGGTTAGCTCTGGGGAGTGGTATTCTGTGATGGTGCTGTTCTTTCTAGATTCTGCAGTGACAATATTATCTTGTCTTAAGGTGCAGCACACATATTCTAAGATGGGCAGACTAAAGTTGAACTTTGAATAACGCTATTTTCATAGTTTGTTATTGTGTCATTGTTGTAAGAACTATATGCTATTGTATATAAGTCCTGTGTGATCGAGCACTCTACCCCAGCCACACTTATCTTTGATTCTCTAATATTCATTCGATTAGGATGAAAGATTACTCCCACTGCTGCATCTTTGTCCCCGTTTGCCTCTTTTTAGAAAACTCCCTTTGCTCTGTGTGTGCTTTGCTTGTTCTTTTTGGGGTCTCCACTATAGTCCCTGGCACAGAGATGACCATACAGTAAGTGGCTAAAACTATTTATTGATTGAGGTAGTTATGCTTCAAGATCACACCTAGGTCAGGATGTATCCAAAAAGAAAAGGCATTCAGAGGGTAAAATAGAAACATAAATATTATCTGGTTCTATTAAAATATACACCAGAAAAACAAAACAAAACAAAAACAAAAACACATCTCTGGGACCCGGTGAAAAGAAGTGGATGATGAGGAAATGACTTTTTAATGCAAACTAATTTCAGACAGAATCTGAAAAGCACAATGTAGAATATGCTCTCTACATTGGCAGGCTTCCCACTGCCATCAGTAAACCTCAGGCACTTGGCAAAACTTGAGGGAAGAGTTATAGATCACAGTCTCCCTTTCTGCTGGTTTTCAAAAGGTAAGAGAAGGAATAAGAAGGGTCTTTGGTAACTGGGAGAAATGAGCATTCCAATTAGTATTGTATGCTCCAACTTACAGTCAGAGAACGAAAGATTAAGTGCAGGGAAAATAGCTGATACCTCCAAGACATCTAGCCCAAATTACCTGGATGACCCTTGGCAGTTTTGCATCGGTCTCCCACTCTGAATAAAGAGGAAATGGGGCTGGATAAGGGGCAGCAAGCTTTGACTTCTGCCATACCTCCTGGCTAGCTTCAATCTTGTTAATTACTGAAACTCGTGGTAGAATCCTAGGCAGAATAAACTATTCTACTTTTGAGTCTGTGTGGAGTCTATAGCATCCATCTTGGAGCTTACGATAGAATATACATTCAAATGAACTCTACATGACATTGAGCAAGTATCATCTTCATTTAAGTTTTTTATGTGTCTGACCTTGTATAAAAATTCTGTTTTATTCCCGATTGTAGTAGATTTTATGTTCACATCATTCCAAGGACATGGATTTTATCATTAAGTTTTGTGCACTATTAATTGAAACAGTTTCCCTTGTGTTTTACATAGATAAGAGGTCGTGGGAAGTACACCTCACAACTAGTAAGTCAAAAGACTGAGGGGGATGAGGAAAGAAGGTCATGCTCACGTACGATCATCATGTTCCATCAAGAGCTGGAAATGCAGATGGCCTGAGGCTCTGCAAAACTGAGTGACTGGGCACCCAGAGAATACAGCAGATCTAGAGGCACAGTGAGCACATGAACGCAGAACTTCAAACGGCAACTTTAGGAATCCCACTGATGCAGGGAGACATTGCTATAACACTCTCAGTACTTAGTCAAGCATGCTTATTCACATGCAATGAGCTGGCATGCACTTACAACTAGACCATCCTTACATCTTATTTCTTTAAGTCTCAAAATGAAAGGTTAATTAAAGGTGCCTGTGTAAGTAATGAGACCTCAACGTCAGTTGTGTGAGGTGAATGTAACATGAACTACTGACTGTTTTTCACTCCTCTGCTAGAATGGACAGCTCTGCTGTAAATGTGAATGAAAGACCACTTTCTTGTAAATACTAATAGATTCTCTGCTATGTTTAACATTCATTGAATACAGATAGCTTTTATAACTTTAAGAATTAATCAAATGGACTTTGGTAATGCAATGTATTATAGCCTAAAGTAAAGTATATATGAGCCCAATATATGCAACCTAATACCAAATGTAAACTGTCACAGAAAACCACTGAGGGCATTTTCTTCTTACTTTGTACAAAGATTTTCCAAGGAGCTAAGCAAAAGAAGAGGCCTTCCTGTAAGATGGATAGGAAGATTTGTTTATATATTAAGCCAATGAAAGACCATATTGACCTCTTTTATAGAAAGTGTCAAGAAGAAGCAAAGCACACATGAATTCAAGTTAGAATTCCATAGCAATAGCAGAATAATGCAGACAAATCCATGATTGCCAGAAAATATTGCCTTGGGTGAAAATTAAGACTGTGAGGAATAAAGAAGAAGTGGGTCCATGTGAAATGGAGCCTAGCAAGCTTATGTAGATGGGAATTAACATGAGAAATTTAGATTATATATCCTGATTTTAGCACCTTAACCCATTACGTATTTCAAATTACTTTCTGTTATAAAAAATAAGGTCTGAATATAAATTAAAACATTAATTTAATTTTTAATTTACCTTTGTCCTCTAGTGTTTTAGACTATAGGAAGAACACAGTCATATCTTTTCTTTTTCTTTAGCACAAGGAGGTATTCTCTGATTGATGGCATCAGTAGAGATCTGGCTCATAGGTTTTAGAGTACAATAAATACTCTTTTAGGGTGTGGAAAAGAGGCCATTCAAGTACCATATTGGCCAAGAATTCTACTTCATCCTGCTTGTGGATGGAAAATTTAAGTGAAGCCGAGTGAAAGATAAGGAATGATTTGTTTGGTAGAGGAAATTTCAAGACAGGAGTCCATTCAGGTCAGTACTGAGAAAGTATTTCCTATTGTAGAAGAGATCAGCACCACTAAAGAGAAACCTCTTGGGATAGTATAAGAGAATGGGAAAAGCGTCTTGAGGGAAAAACTCCATCTATCAGAGGTTCCATCTCAAATTGAGCAACATTGTCCACTTGACACTCATTTTAGAGCTAAGAAATATGAAAAAAGGAGGGAATCATGGAGCCTCAAACAGATGGGTCAGAAGACTTTCAGGAAGCCTCAGCGATGTTTGTGCAAGAAGTTGTAGAGGTGAAGTTTGGGTTGTGGTGGGGATTCTAGAATGCCTTGGTGATCGAGCTGCGGGACACATGTTAAGGAGTACTGCAGGTGCTGAATAGAGCAGACCAGATATAAAACCTGCATGCTTCCAGTGGTGAAACTAGAAGGATGAGGCTAACCTGGTTCTTTGGAGGCCCAAATGGTTCTGTTATGAGTTCCAGATGCTGCACATGGAGCTTTAGGGTTTGCTTGTCCTGGTGAATATGGCTTTGTCTTAGTATGATTGCTTCTTTCTTTGCTCTGGTTCTTCCAGAATTTGTAATAACAATGTTTACTCTGCTAGAATTCATTGGTCATATGTTACCTGTATTTTTTCTTTATAGGAGTTCATAGTTAAGTGACTGAACTTTTAAAGTGATACACATGATAAAGATTGTAGATACTGAAAGTTGGATTGTCGACCTAAAGAGGTGTTCGGGGATACAAGCAGTTAAGCAGCTACAAGCACATAGAGATAACCAAAGTTCAGGTACTAGCTTAGTCAGGGTTTTACTGCTGTGAACAGAAACCATGACCAAGATAACTCTTATAAGGACAACAGTTAATTGGGGTTGGCTTACAGTTCAGAAGTAAAGTCCATTATCATCAAGGCAGGAGTATGACAGCATTCAGGCAGGCATCATGATGTAGGAAGAGCTGAGAGTTACATCATGTTCTGAAGGCAAACAGGAGAAGACTGACTTCCAGGCAGCTAGGACTAAGAGTACTAAAGCCCACACCCACAGTGACTCATCTACTCCAAAAAAGGCTACATCCACTCCAACAAGGCCACATCTCCTCCTAATATTGCCACTCCTTGGGCCAAGAATATATGAACCATCACAGGTACCAACACTCACATCAGATGGCTCATAGCTGCTTGTAATTCCATCTCAAAGGGATCTAATACTCTCTTTGGGCCTCTGTCAGTATCTGCACAGATCACATATACATGCACACATAGATGCACATACACACACACAATTAAAACTAAACATAAATAAAATCTATAAAGTTGGACTGAATTTCAGAGTCTGAGAAAAAATTGCTACTTTGAGGCCAGGGAATAGATGTTTCTGGTTTAAAAAGTGATGTGTTTGAGTGTCAAGTTCACCAGGAATGGAGTTATGGCTGTTAGTATTAACTGAATCACCTGAGAAATAGATCTCTAGACATCTATGTGTGGGGGTGAGGAAGTTGTGGTGGTAATCTAGATTACATTAGTTGAGGTGGGAAATCCCACCTACTTTGTATGACTCTATCTGTCACCTACCCCGGGCACCAAGATCTCCTTTATAAAGCAGAAGCATGCTGAGCACTGGCATAAAGACATTCATGGCTCTTCTTTTGATTAAGGACACAATGTGACAAGTGGCTTCCAGCTCCTGCTTCCTCAACTTCCCAATCATGATAGACTCGACTTTAACATGTGGTCTAAACCATTTCATCTTTAAGTTTCTTTGTTACAGTATTTTATCACAGCAGCAGAATAAAAATCAGACAGGCATTAATTGACAAGTGCTTTATAAAAACTAGTCAATCTATAGGAAGAAAAATATTCCCAAACTCATAAGACAAAAAAGAAATCATAGCAAACATTAGATGACAACCAGCAGACTGTGCATAAAGAATAGTGAGATGAAGTGAGATATAGGGCAGATGATCATTTGTTTTACAAGGGCAGGATTAGACATGAAGTACATACACAGTTTTGGGCGAACTGTATTTGTCAGCCTTATATTAGTGAGTAGAAAGCAGTCATCCATACCTCACATAAGGTCTGATGACCTTGGGTTATGCAGTTTCGAAACATGTGAAGAAACACCTTTTTTGGGACCACAGGACTTGAACATTGCAGCTGAAAGTATTAAATTCCATTGCATTCATTTGTTGGGAGAAACACTTCTTTGTTGGCTCTTTTTAAGGGTGTAAACTAAGGGTAATATCAAAAGAGTCAACTCACAAGTTTGTAGTAGTTACAGGTCATCTATAAAATTTATTGTATTCCGTGCTTTGTGCAACTAGTTATGTTTGCCAATCCAAGCACCCTGAGGATTATATGGAGGCAGAGATGATGTCTCACTCAGGGAATACTTAACAGAGGTGGTGCTGTACATTTCCTGGTTGTGTGAAAATGGTTACCTCTTTAACATCCCTGTCAAAACATCCCTCCTCCCCACAAATTCCTCTCCTTTATTTTGCCTTATGGTTGAATAGTTTTAACTGAGATTTTTCTATGCAATGATGGGTTGGAAGTACTCATTGGTACCTGGTGGGTTCACCAGTGGGTTTACAAATAAAGACAATGGCTAATCAAGTAAGTCCCAGGATCTATCAGAAGCTAAGAGTTCAGTAGGGAGAGATAGTATACCATCAGCTGCTTCCTCACCCATGTCTTACTTTTGACTGACTCCGTCTTATACAGAACTTGTATAGTGAGCAGAAGCTACTGTGATTTCATGTTTGTATTGACTATGCTATGCCCTGAAGACAGAATGTTTCAGCCCTTTTCACCGTCTTCATATTCATATGAACCATCTAGGATTCTCCATGAACTTTATGTGGCATGATATAAATGTCTTTTTTAGGGCTAAGCATATCACTGTCCCTTATTCTCAGAACCTTAACCAGTCTCAGCATTTACTACAATTCAATATTCAGATCAACTGTTGACAAGGCCCTATTAATTTTAAATCTTACTGATTATAAAAATGATTTTTCAGACAAAATTATGGGTGTTGAAACTTAGCAAAAAGGAATTGTTCAATATTAAAACAAACACAACAAGCTTGTAAAATTTTAGTGGAGAAGTGTTCTAACATAAAACATGAAGATTATACCCAGAGTGATATTGATTCTTAGAGGCAGATTTTGTGCTTATTTTGAGGATAAAGGATCTCTGACAGGAAGGACATCTCAGTGCTTACAAAGCATTCCAGGATGCACCTTGCAAACTCTGACACCTTAGTGCTATGACAAACTAACAAAGAAATATACAATTCTATAAGAATGAAATTCGTAGTTTTGGTCATTTGTATCCTTGATTTCAGCAATAACTTCATGTAGGATAACAAGGTGGCCTGTTAAATGACCCTTATCACACAAACCTCTTGGTTTTTCAAAAGCATATTTCCAAAATGGCTTAGCACCCTTTCTTATCCAAACAAAGCTGTTACTCCACCTTGTGAGTGTGTTCGGTTCTTAATGGAGTTTCTCTAATGTATTTTTTGCTCTAATTTAAAATGATAACATTTTTATAAACCCAAGAAGGTTATATAGTGTTTTTGTTTGTTTGTTTTTTCAATAGCTAGGACGGTCAGATTTTAAAAGTATCCAGTGGTCTGACCTTAATTCCAGGGATAAAAATTTTGTTGCATGCTACTTATTTAATTATGCATGTCACCTATTTTATATTCTTAGTACATTGTGAAGCCTGTGACTGGAGTACGTTCTATGTTTTTAGTATTCCATTTTTACTAACACAGGGGAATGCCATTCAGCTTTGGTAAAGTTAAGGGACTATTACTTAAATAAATAAGCATGGTTAAATGGACAAGATGTGATTTAAAATGAAGAAATTCATTTAAACTAGCATTGTCACATCATTTGCACCACTTTCACAGTGTATCACTCAGCTTGCTTTTGATATTAGTGAAGAGAGGAAAGGGGGAACGTTTTATTCCACACTCATTGTGCTGAGCTCTGAAGGAAGCCAAGGGCAGTTTTCATTCTCCACTCAGCCCTCTGCTGAGTGTGAGGCTTTCGTTTTCTGTGGGTTTGGGTGCTGATCCTGAGGCTTTTGCAGCCTGTATGGGCTCTGTATGCTCTTGAGAATGAAGCAGAGGAGGAAGGAAGAAAGCATCCTTGATAATTTTTTTCTAGTGATTCTGACCGTACACAGGACACAAGCAGCTCATAATTCTCTGAACACAACTGCAGGGCTTTCGAGGCTTCTAGGTGCCAAGCAAATGGGAAAGGGAGGGAAAAGACAATACAAACTATCAGGGGAAAGCTGGGGATGAATGGAATGAAAGAAAGGCAAGGCAGATGCAGGGCCGTCACCTCCGCTTATTTTCTCAGTATCTTCACACTTCAAAGACTATGGATCTGAGAAAAGATGTAAAATAAGGGCAAAATACTTGTAGCTTTATGTGATACTTATGTCCTATAGAGGCTAGATCAATCCCAAAGGCTTGACCCATGCCCTATCTTAAAGGAATAGAAAACAAAGCTCATCCCAGATTCACAAGGAGTTACAGAGTTTAAAGAAATCTTGGGACAGATAAACAAAGCTGGATATAGTACACGTCTCAATTTCAAGATTGAGGGAATGCATGAAAACCAACATACATGCTGGGGGAGCAGAATAGAGAGCCCCAAAATGAAAGCACGTAGGTCACAGTTAAACAATCCAGTAGGAAAAACAAAGATAACAACAAAAATAGAAATAGTTCAATTAGAAGATAAGAAAAGAACCTGAGTATGCATTTTTCTGAAGAAATTTATGAATAAGAAATGTGTCCCCACATCACTAATTATGAAGAGAGGAGAATAATTTAAAAAAAAATCTGAGCATTCACCTCAAATCAGTTAGAATGGATGCTACCAAAATGTAAGAGATTACCAATGTTGGGGATAGTATGGTTAAAGAGAATCTCTGGTATGCAGTAGAGAAATTAAAAAAACAAAACAAAATAAACAAACAAGAACAACAACAACAAAAATGTTAAACCCAGAGCTACAAGGACTATTAATCTTGGCTTTGATTTCAGACGGATCTGGAATCATGAAGAGATGAGCCTCTGGCATACCCATGTTGTCTTTGTGAGAATGTTTGTGAGGATTTTTCTTGGTTAGGTTAGCTAAAGTGGAAAGATAGCATCTTACTGTGGGCGGAAGGTGCTTTTCAGGAGCAGCCCAGATAGAAGGTCAGAGGGGAAAGGCTTCTGCTTTTTTCCTCATCTTGCTTGTGAGTTCACGTTCTGTTGCTGCCAGCACCGCTATAGCTGCCTCATCAGAGCCCAGTTTCTTTGTATCTACTTTGCCTTTAGACCCTGATGAAAAGGATGGCCATAACTTGCTTACTTCACCTAACTTCTCACATCAAAGAGAAATGAACCATACTAGCATTAGATTATACTTCTTATTCATTATTGTGTTAGCAAACTGTGCCAAGAAATTTGAACACAATGGTATGGAGTCAACTAACATCTCAATAAAGAGCACACATTAGCTTCACAACCCACATAAACTGCCCTTCTCAAGAACTGTGATTCATAGATAAAAGATGTGATAGTAGTGAACTCTCCTATATCACAGAACCCTTTTCTAAAGCCACATACCTTAGATTCTGTGTTGCAAATGGTATTTTCTCATTCTACTTACAAAGAGAATTTGTCAAGGTCAGAGGTCAGGTGCATGGAATGGAACAGGTATCAATTTAATAAGAGCCAGTTGATGGAAATACTAAATTCTCCGATGCTTGTTAGAGCCTATATCAGACCCAGGGGAGTGACTTTTTAAACCACCAAAAGCTCATTTGTGTGCTTCATGTAGCCGATCCATGAGTTCAAGACTTCTTTGAGCTATTGCTTTCTTTATACTAAGATACAAAGAACTAACTCTCTGTCAAAGATTTAATAGGTCTAACATTTCTGGAAAAAAGATAAACAGAAGTGAAAGGTGACATTCTTTCTGCTGACCTTCTGATCAATGGAAGAAAGCTTGGCAAACAAGATCTGAATGCCCTACTCCCATTAGATTAAGGGATACTGCTCTTTGAGCTTACTCCCTCCAGGATTCAAGCCCCATATGGGTTTCTACATGAAAGATTAATGTCCCATATAAACCCCAAGATAACTTTGACTCTTAATTTTACTTCTTTTCAGTAGTTTCTTGATCAACTTCCCCTTCTTTATGTCAGTAATATTATGTGTTTACTAGGTTTGAAAGTCAAAAGCCAATGCAGATAGATGGTTTAAAACCCCATTGGGCTTTCTCAGAGTCACACTCCACCCTTTGCTTCTTATCATTCTCTGCTCCACTCATACCTGTTTCCTTTGCTCCCTTCAGGTGACATCCCCTATATTTGCTGAGTGAAATTTAGAAGTTGAAGAGTACTGACAAAAAGAATCTTTTAAAGACATTGAAGTCCTTTCCCTAATGATCTAGTCCATAACTTCGACACTAACACTATACCGCTACATCTAAGCAAGAAGGATGAGCTTAGATACACAGAATAAGATCCCAACAATTTTGAAGGATCATCTTCTGTTCTGTTGATCTTGTTTTAGTTCAGTTTTCATTATTCTTAGTTTCTGGATGTATCTACTTGTACTGCTTTTTCTCTTAGGTTCATTCTTGCTGTTGTTTTTCTCGGGTGTGACATTACACATTGCTTATCTTTACAAGACTAGGAAGTTCTTCTCAAAGCAAGCTTTTGTAGAGAACTTACACCTCACTTCTTTGTCTCCTTTGTACCCAGGGTCTTAATCATGTTTTTGTTGTTGTTGCTGTTGTTTGTTTTGTTTGTGGATTTTTTTTGTTTTTTGTTTGTTTGTTTTTTGTTTTTACCAGCACCGCAACACATCTGCATAAAAGAATATTCTACCCTGCAAGGTAGATGATAGTCAAGACCCTATAATTTGCTTCTTATTTAATTTCATTTCAGCTCTACTTCTGCTTTTAGCTAACTTTGCAAACTTCCTTCACACAGAATATCATGAGGACCCCAGAGAAACCTGGGCCTGATCTGAATAGAGACTCAGAGCAAACATTGTTTCTTACTTTTATACCCAATGCATTCTATAGTGGAAGTGTTACCCAAATCTTATATTTTATCTAAATCTCCCTTCAAGATCATGAGTAGAGTCTAAGTTGGCTCAGTTGTGGACTTTGACTCTGAGAATATTAGTCTGGATGAATGAATATATCTTATCCATGTTATATTATTGACCAGGGTCTCCCTTACCCTATTACTCCTTATTTTTGAAACACAGCTCAACATCCCTACGATGATATGACAGAACTCTCAAGTGCATTTCCAATTTTGTGAGTCTCCTAGTCTCTGCCTCTACCGTATCATAGGCACACTATCTCCTGCCCCTGCTCAAGCCTGTTTTCTTCATCATTCTGAGAATACTCAGACAGAAGCTTCATACTCACCTCTTTATTGGGCTTAGACATAGGCGATCATGATCATCGTTTTCAATACATTGTTACATTTTGGACTCCAAAGCCATGCTTCTGAAACAACTATTCTAGTAAGCCATGGCATCTTAGATAAATTCATACGTCAATGTCAAACATGGGTTAAGCATTACCGCAAACAAGAGCAACACATTTTGATAAGCAAACATGCTTAGAATCCATCTGTGTTTACATGCCTTAAATACTACTGAGACTCGAAAAGAATATTTAAGTAATTGCATAGTGTGATGCATATCGTGGTTACTGAGATTTATTATTTCATTGTAAAGAAGAATCAATATACAGACTGTTAAAACATAAAATCCTCAGTTTCTCACAAAAATATGCCAAGTAGGAAATGCCCAATATCCTGGAAGAGAAATACAGAAGCAACACAAGTCAAGATTCTTACTAGTATGAAAAGTGCATAACCTTTCTTTTTAAATGAAATAAGAAAATTGAAAGAGAATACAGATAAATTTTAATTCATACCATGTTTGACAACAGATCTGTATTTGCCAGAAAAATAAGAATTTAGGTATATGATATTCTCAAGGAAAGCTCTAGTGCACTATGTTATATAAATTTGAAAATTAGGACACAAATATTTTTGTTCTCCTGCCTTATCCACAAAGCTAATGCCCCTTCTAATTATGCCTATAAGTGACTTGTCTTTTTCAGTTTCCCTATCTGTAAAATAGAGATAACAGTATTTGCCTTCCTCAGAATGTGCTAAGATGATGAAATTTCTAATGTACATAATGCACTTTAAAGATGAACACCTTCACATAAATGCTAAGTGTTATTATGGCACATAAATTTGTGAGTTACTATAGATGCACAATTTCAAAGAATATATTACATAGAAAATTCATTATAGATATGATTTTGTTACCCATGAATTAAATATAAAAATAAGAGGAACTCTTTAAATACTAAACTCAGACAAGACTGATTTTGTTCAGTTTTCCTTGTAAGTAGATTGGTGTATATTATGATTAGACAAAGAACTAAAAAGGCTTAAATTAACTTAAAAATCAAGAGGCGTTTGGCTTTTAGAGCTTTGCCCAGTTTTTGCAATTCTCAATTATGTAAGGTTAATAAAAGTACCTGTTTTCAATTATTTTTTGACTGTAGAAATTTATTGGAGTGCACTGGGATTTTACTCCTAATCATCAACAATAAAATTTTATCCAAAATTAATTATAATACTCTTGATCATTAAATGTTGCCTTCATTGTCAAAAGGTATATACAATTGCCTCAGGGAGAATAAATCACGTTACTACAGAGAAAGCTTTGTTAGAAGTCTCTTGAGTTCATTATGAAAGTGACTCTTCTGTGATTTCAACTTTTTTTTGTTATAATAAGGTATTTCAAGGACAGAGCAAGCTTGGATTTTTGCTTAACTTGTGACACATGGCATTTATTCCCAGGTAGTTATCTTTCTTGTGTACTTGCTAGTTCTCCTTGGATATGCGCACAAATCCATAAGGATCCTGACTTAGGAAAAAAAAAAAAAACAGAACACAAATTCAGCGTGAATGAATATCAATAGCAGGATTCTCTGGGTTGTTCTCCCTTCTTAGTGTTGGCGTCTATGGCTTGGCTCTCACTCCTAAGTACAAAGATTTGTCTCTTTTGAGCTTTTACTTTATGCTCTCTTGATTATAAGCTTTTAGAAGTGGGATGGGGTGAGCCAAATGCAGGAAAGAAAGAAATCACCAAAGAAAGACTACCACCAAAGACTGTCACCGTTGCCCTTCATTTTATTTGATGCAGGTGATTGCTATCACTTTAAAGCAATTTTTTTCTCTGAGGGATGTTCAGACTAGCCATTCATGTGCCTGAATAACCATGAAAAATGTTGTGTTCCATCTTAAGAGGAGCATTAATTTGTTTTAAGCCTGAATGCTGCCTGCAAGCTCCATAGACAAAGCTGTTAGCTGAAATGGGGCTATATTGTGAGGGACATTAATGCAAATGAAGGGATGGAGTGAAATCCATGCAAGCTGGAGGAATCTAGTTTGCATTGTATAGTATATTTCAAAAGTCCAAGTGAAGCAAACAAATAAAGAAAACGAACATGCAAGTGTTTTATTATAAGCACGATATGAGTTTGGCTGGAGGAGAACATCCCTGTGGTTTCTGAGCGAAACTTCCACAGCACGGCCATAGTGTCATCTCTCTCTCCCCTGATTCATCTGAATCATGTGTATCTGCATGAAGCACATTCCGTATACCATGCATATATTCCAGAAGGCATACCAAAAAGAAGAAAATAAAATCATTTTTATAAAGATTATTTCCTTTCTATTTATTTGTGATCTACTTAGATAGTTCAGGAGTAAAAAGAAAAACTGGGGCTGTCTACAGTGCTGGTGGCCCAGTGTCTAATTATGTTAGAGAATATAAAGAAGACAGAAAGAGAGAGAGAGGTGAGAAAGAAAGAAAGAAAGAAAGGAAGAAAGAAAGGAAGGAAGGAAGGAAGGAAGGAAGGAAGGAAGGAAGGAAGGAAGAGAAAGAAAGAAGGAAAGAAAGAGAGAGGGGGAGGGAGGGAGGAAGGAAGGAGAAAAGAGTGAAAGATGTATAAATGAGGGAATAAAGAGAGAGAGAGGGAGTGAGGGAGAGAGGGGAGAAAAAAAGGAAGAACAAAGGAAAGAAAGAATGGGCTAACTTTTCATAATACCCAAAGTAAAATCTCAGCAACAGTTGCAATAACAACAAAGGTAATTTAAAACCTAAAATCTATCCCCACTGCCCGTCATTTTGGAGAGACTTTGGAACTGCCATGCCTGCCTGAAATCGCAACTACAAGGAGTCAAACTGATGAGGCTCTGCTCCCAAGAAAGAAGAAATATTTCTAGTTTTGGAATAGACATTATTTATTATTAAATCGACAAAAATATTTTCTTATGTAGGCAATTCATTTATATTGAGAAAATGAGAACTAGTTTTAATGAGTCACATTTTCTTTAAGTTAATAGGATAAATTTAGTTTTTATTTTCCTAAATGAATTCTAAATACTTACCCTTATACTCCCAGGTAACTTATGCCTCATAGAAGAAACTTTTTTTTTTCTTTCTGCAGATCAAGACCATTTCAACAAACCACTGGTCAAAATATAGAAGTCAAGGAATTGTGGGGATGCCCGGCCCTAATAGGTGAATGGATCTATAACACGACTCCTGCACCTAAGGCTCAGAGAACATCTTGAGAGGAATACTATGCATTTCAGGTCAATGACATATGTATTTCCCACTATGAAATGAAATATGTTAATGTCACTCACCGTAAATAAATGTCCTTTGATGGCACAGTACTCCCTCCCCTTCCATATTTCTTTTTGGAGTTTCGAAGTTGCCTCATGTTGTCTCTCCTGCCATTCAACTGGTTTGTGTGTGTGTGTGTGTGTGTGTGTGTGTGTGTGTGTGTGTGTGTGCCTTGCCCACATGGGCTTTACTGCTATTTCCAGGGAAATGTTACCCGAGCAGTTCCCACAGTTGCTGCTGCTGTTGTCTTATGCCCAGGCCCAGGTGGGGAAACTTCTTACCAGCTTGTTTAGTGTTTAGAGAGTTGTTTTTATCCGATTGTCTAGGTTGACAAAGACAAATGTTTAATTGTTTCTTAAGGAGAACTAAAAGACTGAATTTGCTTAGTATGCACTAAACTTTTCTCATCAAAAACAAACACTTCTTCATTCCAAATACATTAGAGCTAGAATATGCAAAACACTCTAAATGGACAAATTAAAATTATTTAACAAAACCTGAACTTTAAGATGCCTAAAGGAAAAGCAAAATAATGTAATAATAAACTAAGAATTACAATAATAAGCTAAGTGTAACAGTTATTTTTAGGAAGGTGCCTCTAAGTACATCATATTATTGAAAACCTAGAAAGGCAAACTCTGCAATGTTATTGTAGTTAAAGCTTTTCATACAGGTGAGATGGAGAAACCAGCCTTTGGTAATGAGGATAGAAACTCCACTCCATGAGACTTATATAACCTAGATGTGCCTGGCCATGAAAGACAACTTCTTTCTTTTCCTTCCTCATTCTTACTTTGAAAGTGAGCTCTGCACTTCAAAACATCTCCTAGATGAGAGTCAATTCAATGTGCATTAAAAGAGACCATTATTTTCCTAAAGAGATATTCCACAAGAACAAGAGCAAGAAAGGTCTCATTAATTTGCTCACAGCAGAAGTTACAAACTCTTTAAAGTATTTTTCTTATATGTTTCCCAGGAGGTGCCCTTGAGTATCTGGCCACCTGGTTTTAGAGCCCTTTACTAATTACCCTCTCTTGTTCTGTTTTATCAACACAAGCCCTTGTCAACTCCACAGTGACCTCTGATCCCTTATTGGTGAGGAAAGCCATGCCCAAGTGTCATTGCCCTTCATAAGTGGCTCTTCCAGATTCATAAATGACAACATACTACTTAGAAGGTAAGTTACTCGGGGTCTGACAGTCTTAGTTTTTGGTAGATTTTTAACATTTATAAGCGTATGAAGGCAAGCGTTTTTCTTTTCTTTTTTCAAATAAAGATTAAATACAAAAGATTTTTACTTGTGGGTGCCATGAAAAGTCTCTGCACCCAAGCTGGAGTATAGGTGGGGTAGTCTAAATCAAATTGCCATCCTCTGGCTACAATATACAGATCTTATTAAGGTATAATGGAGATGTGGCATTCAAACCAATTTCAAACAGTACCTAATGAACTGAAAGGATAATATAACCTTTGTAGGATCTTTATTGGTGATCAGATAGACTCCACAGAAAGACATCAGTGTTCTGACATGCCCTTTCCTCTGACCTTGACAGATATGCCATTGTATATACAAAGCCAAAAGGCAAAGTATGCCTATAGCAGACTCAGATGTTAGTAAATTTCTGAAGCATTTACAGATAGCTGTGGAGGAAGGATGTGCAGAAAAAAAGGAGGTAGGCATACAAGTCTGGCCTGAAACAGTCCTCTTAATGCAGATACAGCAGAAATTTTAAATGAAGAATTGTGCCTGTCATTTAGGTTGGCTCCCATACTGACCATTACCCTTTCCTGTGCTATGCCAAAGAACTTAAATTTGAGTCCTGGCTAGAAGTGTTTTATTATAAGTAGAGCTGAAAGAGCTACTTTCCCTGAAAGACATACAGGGCACAAAATACAGTTTAAAAGGGTTAAAGAGGCACTCTTTTCACTGCTGCAAAGAAAGCAGAATTAATTGCTTCAGAGCCTAGAAAACTCCAGAGAACAAAGTATCCGTTCGATACTTTGAAGGCCTTAGGGTAGAGCAATAGAGTTCTCTAGGGTTGGGGAAAAGTGCCAAGTGATGAAGAAACATCAGCTCTGGAAAAGTGGATCAGTACAGATTGCTGGAAGAGTCAACATTGTTTCCTAGGTCCCAGAGACCTAGCAAGGTAGTCATATTCTTTAGAATTGTGAGAAATGCTGAAATATTAAATGGAATAGAATTTTAATAATAGTAAAGTTCAAAAGAGAAGTAAAGAGTCAAAAGGATGGATGTGCATGGGTAGTTGATATATGACAGACAAATGATAGATAAATATAATGGTTGATAGATACAGAAAAGTTAAATAGGTAGATAATGATATAGATTGATAGCTAGGTGATAGGTAATTGATATATAGGTAGATGATAGATCATATGTAGATCATAGAAGATAGATATATGGTAGATAGATAGATAGGTTATAGGAAAATAAACTAGAATAAATGATCACTGACTTATAGTTGTCTTAATAGGAGATGTGTCTAAGAAGAAGCCAGAGCCAGCATGTGTATAGTAGGTCATCAATGGGAGGAGAGGCCTTGGCTCTGTGAAGTTTCTGTGCCCCAGTGTAGGGGAATGCCAGGGCCAATAAGTGGGAGAGGGTGGGGTAGCAAGCAGGGGGAGGGAGGAGGCAATGGGGGTTTGTTCTTGTTTTTTTTTTTTTTGAGGGGAAACTGGGAAAGGAGAAATCATATGACATGTAAATAAAGAAAATATCTAATAAAATAAATAAATAAAAAATATGACATGTAAATAAAGAAAATATCTAATAATAAGTTAATTAATTAATTAATTAATTAAAAAAAGAAGAAGCCAGAGCAAATAGGAAGGATTCAAGCAAAAATATTCTATTAGGTGGCTGTATTTAATTGCAAGGACATGTGATGCTACCACTGTTGATTAAATCTTTCAAGAACAGAAAAAGAAATGCAGTGAATTTGGTTATTAGTAAACAATGATCCTAAAGTTGGCCTGGTTAGATAGCCTAACATTGTTGCTTATATGTGTTAGAAATAAACATAATAGAGATATTTTAGATATAGAAATGTAGACTACCATACACTTAAATAATCTTGAATTTTTAAAAAACATTGACATATTTATTTCATTTATAACTAATCTGATGTTTATACATCATATGCTTATTATAATTATTCTTTAGTTTTGAGAACTGCACATATACATGAAATGAAATATCCTATGTACCTTCATGTCCCCAACCTCACTCCCCTTCCATTCACTGTAATTTGTCCCCCTCCTAACTTCATCTGTGCTTTGCTTCTTATTTTTTGATAACCTATGAAGTGTAAATAGCACTGCTTATATGTATGTAGGTATGGGGGTCCTTCATTGAAGCATAAAGCCTACTCATGGCCACATCATCAAAAAAGGAAAGATTCTCCCCCTCCCACCAGCTGTCATTGCCATTACCCCCTTTGTTAGTCTCTTATTCTAACCACTGATCAGTGACCTGTCTCTCCATGTAGTGATGACTACTGCAAAAAGGTTATCTGACCAAATTTGAGAGCAGCCCAAGTCTACAGTTATAATATATCAGAAAACCATTTAACAAAATAACAAGCGAATTCTGCCCTAGTACCTGTGACTTTCCATCTTGCATGTCCATGATCTTTACCAGCTCTCAGATTTAGACACTGTCCTTGGCTCCTAAGCTTCTACTGATACAACACTGAGATGTAGAGCTCCTGACCTGCCTGTGGGCTATAACATCCTCACATTCAAGAATCATGATTTTAACAAGTAAAAAATATAGTCTAGCTCATAGCAATCAATTGAACTGAGTACAGGGCCCCCAATGAAGGAACTAGAGAAAGGACCCAAGGAGCTGAAGGGTTTGCATTCCCTTAGGACAAACAACAGTATGAACTAACTAGTACCCTCAGAGCTCTCAGGGACTAAATCACCAACCAAAGAGTACACATGGTGGGACTAATTGATCCAGCAGCATATGTATAGCAGAGTATGGTCAAATCAGTCATCAGTGAGGGGAGAGGCCCTTGGCCCTGTGAAGGTTCTATGGGGAATGCCAGGGCCAGTAAGCAGGAGAAGATAGGGTGTCAAGCAGAGGGAAGGGAGAGGGTACAGGGGTTTGTTCTTCTTGTTGTTTTTTGTTTTTTGGGTTTTTATTTTTTTGGAGGGGAAATTGGGAAAGGAGATACCGTATGAGATGTAAATAAAGAAAATATCTAATAAAATAAAAAAAACAAAAACTATAGTGCAAAAAATTTGGTAATCATTCTGTGCAGATGTCTCTGAAAATCTGGAAATTATTGGACGTATTATATAATAAAGGTCTCTAAAAGTAGAAAAAAAAACCTAGACTAAATCATGTACCCTAAAATCACATCACAAGAGTGTGCTTTACTTTATCCTAGGTCCACTTTTAAATAACTTTGTTTTCTGAGTAAAATTGAGATTATCACACTTTAGAAATTACACTTATTCTAATTTATATCTATGTAGTTTCTTTCAAACATACAGTCTTAAAAATATAAGTGACCTTTGCAGCCCAGCCCAAACCATAATCTGCTAGAACAGGTCCCATCTGTAAGTCCCATCTGTAAGTCCTATCTGTAAGTCTCATCTGTAAGTCCCATCTGTAAGTCCCATTGTTAAGGAACTGCCGATTTTCACAAATACTAGCTGTCTGCCATTCACTCTGCCAGCTTCTCACCTTCCTGCTTATGTATTCTTTTATTATTGTTTTGATGAAACATAAGTTTAACTGTTTCATTTTCTTAGTTAACTTCTTTCTTTCCCTTCTTTATAGTTTTACTTCTTTTTTATCATTATTATGCATCTGTCTTTCACAATTTTATGTCTTTATGATTTTATCTACTCCGTGCCTACCATTATGTGAATGCGAGAGAGTGGCGGTGGAAGTATGATCAAGAATGAATTATTTCTTAATTGCAAACGTTGATAAATGATGCAGTGAGACACCTTAGGAACATGAGTAAAAAAGGACACAGATTGCTCAATAGTTAAGGACTATACATCTCTATTTTTTGCATTAAAATTGTAGTATTTGTTTTTGTATTCTATTCATCTATTGAAATTATTTTGAGTTGTGTGTGTGTATATGCATGCATGCATGTGTATATGGCTATTCATGCACATGTGTATGTACTTGTGTATACAACACAGAAGTCCTTATTGTATGTCTCTTCTCAATTGCTCCAATCATCTATGTCTCTCACTTAGCCTGCTGCTTACAGGTTGACTAAATTGTCTGGCTTTAATTTGTAGCACATTTTAACCTTTTAAAACTGCCCAAACCAGTCGGGCAGTGGTGGCGCACAACTTTAATCCCAGCACTTGGGAGGCAGAGGCCGGCGGATTTCTGAGTTTGAGGCCAGCCTGGTCTACAGAGTGAGTTCCAGGACAGCCAGGGCTACACAGAGAAACCCTGTCTCAAAAAACAAAAACAAAAAACAAAAACAAAAACAAAAAAACCCTGCCCAAACAAAAATTCATATTTTAAGGTATGATAATTACTGTAGAAATATTTACTTTTATTGATTTTAATTGTTTACCTATGTGTGTGATAAAATTTTGTTAAAATTATATTAGACAGAGTCTCAGTTTCATTGCTGTTACTCCAAGCGACTGCTGCTCTTACCAACTCTATACATAGAATCTGTAGTTATGGATAGGAGTGGGCTGGAACAGAAGGACATGTACTTGGCCAAGCAAGATGAGCTAGAGGATAACATGGAGCCTGCATGAAATTGATAGCAACAAAGGATCTGATCATCTAACAAGGGAGTTAGTTATGTAACTGTTGTAGGACCCTATAAGTCATCTTGGAGCATCATCTGAAGTATTGAAAAAAGATGCACTGGGATGAAAATAAGCAAAATCAGACAGCTGGAAAATACAGATGGAGAATTGAGATGGAGCTAAGAGGTATTTTCAGTGGTGTGCTGTCTCTATGGGGGCCGTTCCTTGATTCCCAGAGCTTCACAAACAGCATGTTTTCTCTTTAAAAATCAAGGGAGACTGCCACCCTCACTTGTCTGAGGTGGTTCCTGGCTCTATCAAGAAAGGGCTTGTGGTTATCCACAAGCAACATACACACCAGGAAGCCTTCAAAAGCAGGACAAGGGAAGTGAGAGCAGCACATGCCTCCAGATCAGGCTGCCCTGCAGCTTCCCTGTGTTCTGTCATGAGATTCTCAACTCCCCACATGAAGCCTGCTCTCCAGCACAAATAGCTTTTGATGAATTCATTGATAAACTTGATATAGTAAGTGAAGAGTCACAGGCAGACAGCATGCCAATAATGTGGCTACTGAGAGACTACTTGACTGTGGATGTCATATACTTAAGAATACAAGTCAACCCAGGAGGGGTGGAAAATTAATATTCAGCACAACTTTTGCCTGCCTCATTTTAAAGTTTACATAGTAACTCAACCTCATCTGTGCTGCCCCACAAGGTGTTTTTGGTTTATGACTTATGTCAGTCTTCCATTACTCCTATTTGAATTTCAATATTTGACATGCAGTTTTGAGTGTTGTAATGTTATGAGAGTGGAATGAGTTAACACTCATAGAGCTTTTCAAATCATCTAGAGGTGTCTGTTCTGGTGTTATGGAGGTTTTATACAAATTATGAACAATTTTTATAGTACTTTTGGTACATTGTGGCTTCATCATGTTAAAACTACTTCCCATTTAAATAAAGAAATCTTTCTACAGGTTGGTTTGTCCTTTTGGAATACCAAAAGGAAAATTGATCGAGTCACAAGGGATATGTCATGGATATGTGAGATTTGGAGCACTTACATAGTTTTGTTACCAACAGGCATCTCATGGTGTGCCTATTGGGAACATGTTGTTGTGACATAGTCTCTGTGTGGTTAGTGCCTTTGAAGGCATTCTGAGGAGGATTCCTTTGGACAAAGCTGTGATCCAGTTGATTCTGGATATGGGCAAAATATATTCACATTTAATAATTTGTATCCACATTTAATAATCACCAGCTTTTGCCTTTCATCATTTTGATACATTTCTATGAATTTAAATATTTTAGGCAATCTAATAACAAATATATAAGCAAAATGCAGCCAAAATGACTCCTTGGTCTCCACTGATTCATGTGTATTGAGAACAGCAGTTAACAAATAAAAATCCCATTCATCTAAAGATTTTTAGGTTATTATTTTGATTTTTTTGACACTATGCTTGCTCAACATGCATGTGCTGTAAAATAATTAATGGAGAAATAAATTCTGATGAAGGCTAGCATAATGTCTAATAAAATTTTTATGAAAAATCCAAACACAGGTGTTAACTTCATAGAAATGGGATAAAAATTTTATGAATGTGACTTTCAAATGCTTTCTCTGCATCTTCTTGCATATATTAATCTTTTGGTTTTAAGACTTGTTTATAGGAAAGTTATACAATTTTGTTAACTTTTTTCTCTTGGCTGATAATAGGATTTATCAAGTTTAAATGCAAATTTTATCATAACAACAAATACCAATATTACTAGAATTTTTAACTATGTTCTATTGTTCCCCTTCTCAACTCTCCTAAAAATATCACTGTGTAGCCTAGGAACAGTAAGCACTAGTCATTCTGATTGGGTATTATTTTTATTGCATCTCAGTTAAGTAAATCTTTACTGTCAAATCATTTATGTGTGTGTATGTATGTATGTCTCTGTGTTACACACACACACACACACACACACACACACAAAGACAGAGAGAGAGAGGGAGGGAGAGAGAAATATGATGAAGTATGGCAATAATACTACTAATAAATATTAAATACTAAAATGCATTGAAAATTAAATTACTTTTTTTCTGGGGAAGAAGATTGATTTAAACAAAGCCACACACTTCAATTACATTTTTGATTTATTGCACTTTTCACTTCCCAAGGCACTGTGGTTTTTGGCCCATCATAAGTTCTATGTGGTTTAGAAGATTTTCACATTTCTTGCAACATGCCTTTGATTTTGATACTTAATTAGTTCTGTTTGTCAGTGCACAAAATTAGCTACTTCTTTCCTTTTCTGCCTTACCACAAATTGTTCCTTCTTGGGGGCTCTGTACACAGTAAAGGCTATGTGGTCTTCCTGGTTCTACTCAATGTCTAGAATCCCATGCTTTCTTTATTTTCTCTCACTCTCCTTTGACTTGCACTTCTTTCTTTAGTCGGTGTGTTTATCTCCCTAGAAACTCTCTCCTGAAAGGCCTGTCACTCTCTGCCCTTAAGACACACTCTCTTCTTCTCTTTTTTAATAAAAATGATGAGGCTCTGTCATAACCAAACCTCACATTCTGCCTGATGTATTTCCTAGGTGCTTTCAGAAAACACCAAATAAAAAAATGCCACTTTAATTCATCATTTCCCTTTTACAACATCAGTTCCTCTAGAGCAGAAACAATGCTTCTGATAGATTCTATTGTGCTGGTATATTGTAGATACCCAATAAATATTGGTAAATAGTGATAATGTTTGAATGGGAAAGAAACAACAAATAATGGTATCTCAAGTAATCCCAAGTCGGCAATTTTTAAGCATGTACAGAATTCTGATGTCATAGACAATTGTCCAGTTGTGGACTGGGGAGCAGCTCCATGGAGTCACTGAAGTTTCATTTGTCACCTTGGACTCCTAAATATGACTTCTGACCTAAAGGTTTGTGATAGTATCATCTCCTCCAGGAAACATGATAAAGGAAACTCTAGAAGGTGGAAGTGGAAAGCACCATTTACCTCTTAAGGAAGTCTGTAGCAGCTGCCCGGTGACATTTCTCTTTACATTTTATTGACCTGGATAGTTACCTAGTTAATAAGACTAAATAAAGGAGACAGTGCAAGGTTTGTGCTGGAGCAGCTAGAAACTCTAGCTGCATAGGAGAAAGTAGGAAGAAGGAAACAGAAACACTTACTACATGTTTTTCACATACATAAACTACCAATAAATGTAATGTATCATAGTAGAAATTAATCATACCCAGAATTTCTCTTCTCCAGAGTTTTGCTAAATCTCTTTGAGTAAATAACTGAAGTTTGGGTTTCAGTGCTTTCTCTTCCTCTTTCTACATTCTTGCACGCTCTGCAAACTTATGTTCTCTGTGCCATGTTTGGAGTGGCAGTCTTCTTGTTAATGCTATCCACGAACTCATATTTTTAAATCTTAAGATTTATGGTGTTATGATGCTAGGTGAGGTCAGGGCTTTTAGGAGTCTTTAGGTCAAAAGGAAGAGACATTGTGGGCCAGTTAGTGCTCCTACAAGAAAGTAGAAACCCCTCACTCCTATGTTAATGTGAGATTACTCCGAGTAGATAATCATATGCAAGAAACAATTTTCACTGGACACCCATTTTACCAGCACTTTGACATTGGACTCCTCAGCCTTCATACTTGGAAGAAATGTACTTCGCTTGTTTACAAGCTTTGTTGCCTATGATATCTTATTACAGCTGCTCACACTGACTGTTGTAGCAGTTAATTCCGGGTGACCCACCATCTCTATCAGAATTGACTAATGCACTCTCAGTGGGGAGCTTCATTTCCACATTTGAAGCTTGGCAGTGTTCTCCCTGCACATACCAATAGCATGATTACTGCACTGTTCTACTCTGTGAGAATATAGCCTCTGAGCTATGAATCCTTGGATGTTCTTTAAAAGTAGTGGGCCTAGAAATAATTTTTCAAGAAAAAGATTTTAAAGTATTCCCTGCCTTATCATCACTACAAGTATTTAACAATTAGTTCACATCTATATTCATAAGTGAAATTGATCAGTAATTCTCTTTCTTTATTGAATCTTTGTGCCATTTGTGTATAAGGGTGACTGTTTCTCATAAAAAGAATTGATCAGTGTTCCTTCTGTTTCTATTTTGTGGAAATAATTTGAGGAGTATTGGCTTTAATTCTTCCTTAAAGTCTGGTAGAATTTTGTGCTAAAACCATCCATCCCTGAGCTTTTTGTACTTATATTTCATTAGAGATTGTAGATCTATTTAAATTGTTTATATGATCTTGATTTAACTGCGGTAAGAGGTATGTATTGAGAAAATTATCCATTTCTTTTAGATTTTCCTCTAAATTAACAATTTTTAAATATGCTTTAGTTATTTAGAGTTAGTAAAAACACAAAACAACAGGTAGTTATGAATTAGGTCCCTAACGGCTATAAAAAAATATCAAAGATAAAAACTATTTGCTTCCATTTCTCATTTCTTGAGAAATTACATTTCAGATGACAAGATTTCCTTCCTGTGGTGGTCTGAATGAGAGTGCTCTCCCATAGGCTCATGTGTTTGAATACTTGGCCCCAAGTTTGTGGATCTGTTTGGGAAGGACAAGGTGTGGCCTGTTGAAGAAGTTGTCACATGAAGTGGTCTTGAGGTTTATATCTGCCCAGTGCTTGTCTAAGATACATACAATTAACTGGACAAAGAGTCTGGAAGTTTTGATAAAAGTGATGATTAATTTAAACCTTTCAAGCTCTCAGCTACTTCATCAGCACCATAGCTGTCTGCCTGATACCATGCTCCCCACCAAGATCATCTTTGACTCTAAAGCTCTGGAACGAGGAAATCTGAAATGAAAAGCTTTTATAAGTTACCTTCATCATAGTATTTTGTTATGGCAATGAAAAATAGCTAAGATACTTCTTCTAATTTATCTAGACTAAGCATATTCACAAATTAGCCATATGGTGACTGCAGTGATACAAATGGCATGAGACTTTTAAATCAAACATCACATTTCCCAAAATTGTTAGGCTTTTTTGACTTCTAATTTATATGCATCTAATGTCACAATAGAAATTTGATTTAATTGAAATAATAACAGAATGATTTGTTCCATCTTGCTCATAAGAGGCCACTCGAAAAATATCAATGTTTTGCAAGTGACAGAGCAGAAGTTGTTGTAAAATGAAATTTTAATCTTTAAGAAGAAAATGAATAGAACTCTTCAACTCTCAAATGTTTTCAAAGAATTTATGGATTTATATTGATTTCAAAGAATGGCACCTTTTAAAAATAGGCATTGATAGATTAGAGAATCAATGTTACTTCTCCATGTGTACTCATTAAAGAAGTATGGGTTGTATTTGATATTAATATTCTGAAAATATAATTGTACTTAAATATTATTATTGATGCATTTTAATGTTTTAAATTGGTGATAATTTTATTTTAGGTTTTATTTTATGTGTCTCAGTGAGTGTTTTGCTTGGATATATATTTGTGCACCACATGTGCACCTCGTGTTTATGAAGACCAGAAGACAGTGTTTGGTCCTCTGGAACTGGGGCTATGATGAATAAAAGCTGCCACATTGGTTTGGAAAGACAATTCAGATTCTCTAAAAGAGTATCAAGTCCTCTTGACCAAGAGTCAGCTCCCAGCCTCCTATTTTGATTCTTAAAATTTTGCCTTACAGTCAGTGTTTCTGAACTGTTCAGCATCCAAAATAGCTAGAGCAAGAATGATCCTAATCTTTATTAAAGTCATAGAAGTATTAGAATTGCCCAAACGCAAAAGTCAATTTTTAATGTGATTGATTGCTTACGACAGAGCATAAGAAAGTTAGCTAAAAAGATTAGCACTCCACTTTTCAAAAGAAAAATCTAAAGGCACAGAAGAAATTCCAAAGCATGAAAGTTATAATCAATGTCAAGATTATCCAGATCTGTTAATTTTCTGTAACAGTCACAGAAGAGTTGAGAAATATAATTAACAACAACAAAAAATTCCATTAAGAGTGCCACTCTTTTGATAACTGTCAGCAACCTTTAGTTAAGACTGCCTCATGTATAACAGAGACATGTCAGTCATACCCCCACACAATTACATCATCATCTTTACAGTGAGTGAGAGGGCTTCTTGACCTTGAATTTTAGAAGAATAATTGGCTGGAAGTATAAGAATACCAGAAATATATTAAAAGTTAAGAGATAGTTTCAAATTGCCCAAACTTTACAAATAAAATATTGAGTTCATAGTCTCCTTTTGGAAAAGCTTGGTGCTCTCTGATAAGAAGAGAGCTCATTGAAGCACTTTATCAAATATTCATTTTCTCAATGTAATGGAGCTTGAAGAGAGTAGAGAAACCACACACACAAAAATTAAGGCTTAATTTTAAAGAAATATTCTAAATGAAGAAGGAAGGTGTAATTAATGTAAATAAAAAAGGATTATCAGAATAACAAAAATCAAGATAAGTCTAAGAAATAATCTTTAAACCTGAATTCTAAAAACTAAACACAAGTTATAAAAAGTAAAAACATAAAGAAATTGAACAAGTAATCTCTTTAAATAGAGAAGTAATTTTCCCCTCATATTTTGTGCCTCTTTCTTCCTCTTTATTATTTTATTTCTTGCTTCAAGTTTTTTTTGTTGTTGTTTTCTCTCAGAAGTTATTATCTTTAGATCATTTAGCAGCTCACTAATTTACTACTATCATGAATTTCAAAATAAGTTTTAAAAGGCCCAGTACACAAGCCTTCTTTCTTTGGAAAATTAGCCAGCATCTTCTATTTTGTTTTGGTAGTGAAAGACTGACTGATAGAAGCTTGGTAATGGAGACTGACTGACAGAAGCTTGGTAATGGAGATGGACTGACAGAAACTTGGTTCCCGTTGTCATTCTTGGTTTCCACATCTATGAAGCAAAATGTGGAGGCCACATTGGAACTGGAAACTGACAGAAATTTGAAGAATTTGGAGGAGTAGGCTACAAAAAGTCAACAATGCTGTGAACAGAGACTCAGGGGAAATTCTGGTAAGGGCTCAAAAGACAAACTAGAGAGGCCATGGAAAAACTTGGAAGCTGTCCATCATTTGTAGTGCTCCTACTCATGTAAATGTAGAGAGTAAAAGTAGTGTTGATAAGGAGAAGCTCAGAAATGAGGATCCTATCGGGAATTAGACTGAAGGAAAATTACGACGTGGCAGAGGGTTATCTGCATTGTATCTAAGGGGTTTGTAGAGGGTTAAAAGATTATGGAATAATTTATCCGGCAGAAGAGATTTCAAAATAATATAACATTATGACTATGAAATGAGTACTTCCGGTCAGGGTGTTTGCTGTAATGTTGGAGTTCTGGCAAGGATTAATTGGTGGCATGCTACTTAGTGGAACTGTGAGAGATGGGCCAATGCACGGACCTTAAACAAAACAATCAAAGTGACCAGCAATGTGGCATGCCAGCCTTAGAATCCACAGTCACCTGCATCCAGCACGTGGACTCCATTGTGTGGGCTGTGGCCAGCAAAGCCCAGAGGTCGGGCTGCCTAAGACTAGGGAGGCAAAACCTAAGACGTTGAACTTGAAGATTAATGACTTAATATCTCTCCTGTTGAATTTGTTCAGGAGCTTTACCCCTCAACTTATCCAATCCTCCCAGTCACAAATGCACTCTTTTCTTTTTTGAAAATTTGTTCTTCTCTCATATATTACACCCCTACCACAGTATCCCCTCCCTCTGCTCCTCCCAATCCTCCCCCTCCCATTTTCCCTCTCCTCCAGATCTAGTCTTCCTCCATTTCCCTTGAGAAAAGGGCAAACATCACAGAGACATCGTGGCATATCAAGTTGCAATAAGACTAGACACCTCTCTCATATTAAAGCTGTACAAGGCAACTTAGTAGTGGGTGGAGAACTGTCTCAAATGTAGCAAAAGAGTCAGAGACAATCCCTGCCCCCACTGTTGGAGTCCCACAAGAAGATCAAGCTACACAACCCTGATATATTTACAGAAGACTTAGGTCAGATCCAAATAGTCTCCCTGATTGTCAGTTCAATCTCCATGACACTCTATGAGCTCTGGTTAGTTGATTCTGTGGGTCTGTGAATTGTGTTCTCCAGTGTCCTGGACCACTTCTGACTCCTAAATTATTCCCTTTTCTGTGGAATTCCCAGAGCTCCACCTACTCTTTGGCTGTGAGTCTTCTGCATCTGCTCATATCAGTTGCTAGATGAGGCCTCTCTGATGATGGTTATGCTAGGGTCCAGTCTATCTTTGGGAATTATTTCACTGATTTTCTTTGCTCATGTTTGGTTCTATCCTATGTTTCTGGGCCATCTAGACTCTGCTCCTGGCCCTCCAGGCAGTTTCAGGAGTGGGTTACCTCTCATGGTATGGGTCTCAAACAAGATTTTGTTATTCTAAACAGATAAACTGTTTAGTGACTTCCTGGACTCCTATTGTCTATGATTCACTATTTGATTTCTATGGGTATGTTTTGATTTTGTTTTCTTGCAACAAGGTCTCAGAGTCCCTAATCCCAGGCTTCCCTAAAATTCACTATGTATTGCAGGCTTGTCTCAATCTGTGGTAAGCACACAGCTTCAGTATCACAAGTGTTGGAACTCCAGATATAAGCTGTCACTTTCTGCTTGTCTATAGATATTCTATTAGATACTCAATTTAACTGTGTAATATTCTTTATGGAGATAAGATATAAAACTCCAATTCCATAATGATAAAGAGACATGTGTACCACAGGATAACACAGAGCTGTGAAAAACTGTGAGATTCTTCCCATACTCAATACAGCCAGACCTCAGAGTTCCTGATGTTCTCTGGAAACCCTGATGGAACTGTAATTAGTCTCTCTGAAGTGCAGAATATTGTGTCTGAGCATATTCCTAATCTATTACCTGTCAAGCACACAGATCTCATGTTTCCTAAACATTTTTGTTCCAGGGCTAGTTCCTATAATCCTTTCCAAATATCTTGTTCTCTGGCTATGTCTTTTTTTCTCTATTTTTAGCGCCATTAACTTAATTTCCCAGTTTTATTTTGTTACAGTTAAGCACTTTACATACAACTCAAACAAGTCCTTTGAAGGCAGGACTCTTTCATGTGATACTGTGATTTCACCACATTCTTGACATATAGTGGATGCCCATTCAGCATGAACTAAATGAATTCTAAAGGAAATTAATAGTTTTTTCCTTAAAATCTCTGCTTCTTGATATGGGCCTTGGATGATAATATTTCACATACAGTTCTCAGAAACAGAGCAAAGCATAGAGTTTGACAAAGCACCCTCCTACCTCTTACTATAAGGTAAAGTAATGTCACAGGTATTGCACACTTTATGACAGTTTCTCCACAAAGGCTTATAGTTATTTTAGTTAAAAATGGCTTAACAGACACTTGTCTGGCCTGATAAGAGCTTTGCAAGAGAACAGGCAAAATGCTGCCAAGAAATATAACCACAGGAACCAAGTGCTAGGGATTTATTTGTTTCTGTTTTTCAAGGTTAAACTGTAGACTGATGAAAAATTATTGAATTATGGAACTCCAAAAAGAGTTGAAACTTCAGAGGTCATTTGTCTCATCTTGTTTTTGAAATTCTGGTATTGCTTTTTCAGGATTCTGGAGTATACTTATGATGAGCTGAGACATCCAACCTTGTGGGTAGGCTGAACAACTATTGGATTCTTGAAACTTCTTCTGGCTGACTGCCATGGATAGACTAGCTGAACCATATATCTGTTCATTGTATAAGTTCTGTTCCTCTGGAGAACTCTAATACAAGGGGGAGAAAGGTTTTTTTTTCTGTATTAGAAAATAAAGCATGTTGTTTGGCTATAGGAATCAAAGCAACATACTTATGATGGATAAAATGTGAAATGGACAAATGTCCATTATGCATGCAAATTTGTAAGGAAATAAAATTAAGTAACAAAAGAACAATTTGACTGTCATCAGACCTTTTACCTCACCTGGGCTCTCTGTGGAACTGGAAGTTAATGTGAAGTTTCTGCACATTCATAAGGATATCATCTCCATTTATACATTTGGAAATCAAGAAAACAACACTGATCATCCTGTAAAATGTACAGTAGCCAAATTTTTGCATACCTTTCCTAACATACCACTCTGACTAGAAATTTTTGATACCTGAAAGTTAGTTTTATATCAGACCTAGATTTCAACATGGCCTCCTTTAAGACTAGATATTTTGATTTTTTTCAATTTAGGGCAAAACTGGAAGAAAACTAGTAGCATATTTCAGCATAGATCAGCATAGATAAAAAAGGCCTTTTGTTCTAATGTCCCCATAGGCATAATAACTACTCTTCTCATTAAACAGTTTCATAATCCCTTTTGTCTTTGTGTCATTTCACATCATCCATCTTTGGTAGTGACACATCACTGTTTGACAAATCTGTTAACTCCTGATTTCCAAGAAGTCAGGGAGCTAATTTCAGTGAACATGTTTAATATCTTCATCCTTTTCAATAATTCTGGTACTTACATGGTCAAAGTATGTTAAATATTTAACATACAGTAGTCTACACCCACATGAAACTTATTCAGGACTATCT
>JADRCC010574717.1:0-12294 GCA_019843855.1 Hylomyscus alleni | reverse complement strand
GTGAAGAGCCCAGCCAATGCTATTCCAAGCGGGTTATCACCAGCTACCTTTTCATCTTTCTCATAGCCCTGACTTTGTTTTCCCAAAGATTTGTCATTCAGGAACTGTGTGTGTGTGTGTGTGTGTGTGTGTGTGTGTATGTGTGTGTGTGTACCTACTCTTGTGTGATTTACATTTTTTATTGGATCTTGGAATAAAGTGCTTGTCATTCAAATATCAAGTCCAGAGTACAGATCCCCAGCACCATGTAAAGAAGTACCAGGTAGACCTAGTGGCCCTTGTGTAATCGCTGTGCTCAGAAGGCAGAGATAGAGGGTTCTATCAAGCTGGATTACTTTCTCGACATTGGAGAGCTCCAGGTTAAGCAAGGGACCTTACCTTAGTGGAACAATCAAGACAGACATCAGAAGTCAACCACCAGCCTCCATGCACATGTGCAACCCTGCATGTGTAAACACAGGTACACATGCGCTCCCCCACACACCAAAGTAAATGTGCATTTACTGTACAAAGTGATGGGTTTATAATGATTTTTTTTTCATTCAAATATAATATATACTCAGACCATATTATATAAACACTTTCTCTCCCTGCCCATCTCTCTGCTGGGTCCCTTCCTCCTCTCAGTCTCCCTTCTATTTTTCCTGTGTGTATGTGTATGTGTGTTGTGTGTGTGTGTGCGCGCTATCTAGATTCCACATAGGAGAGACAGCATGTGAACAGTGTGTTTCTCCAGCGTGCTCAGCAGCTGTGCTGCTGTGAGGCTTGGAAAGGGAAGACCTTGCCACCCTCCCCATTTTCACCTCACACCTGCCAACAGTCAGGAGCCTGTGGTTTTCTGATGGGAATACACAATCATTAAACAATGCTCTGTATTTGAGTAAAAGTCAAATAGGTCCTTCTAGCCTTTTGTTCCCCAAACCTCAGCAACAACTTCCCTTTGGGCCAAAGTGAAGAAAAGTTTCTGTCTTACTTTTTGGCCCTTCACCATAAAGTATAGGCAGGAGGAAAATGTATAAACCTGAGTATGAAGGAGCACAAACATGTTTCCTCTTGAAGGCATGTTTCAAGTTTCTCTTACAGTTGAAAAACTTACCCAGAATCTAAGATGTCCATTGCTTTGAAGTGACTTCCTCTCGGATTTCCTGTAGCAGAGCTGTCTTCTCTCCCTTGTTTTCCTTGCCTCCTCTCATAGTGCCAGCGTCTCCCAGAACTCCAAGATTTAGAAAAAGGAGGACCCAGTCAATTTCAACTTAGTCACTCACTTCTACATGTGGCAAAAACAACTGAGCTGTTTGAGTGCTAGAACACTTCAAAGTACATGATTTTGAGTTTATAGGGCCAAGTTATGTGCGGTGACCCTGTCAGAACAGTGCCCCCCCCCCCTCTCTCTCTCTCTCTCTCACACACACACACACACACACACACACACACACACACACACACACACACACACACACACCTTACGCCACCTGGTGGCTGATGAGAATATATACAGATCAGGTGCTGCTTGCATCTTATAAATTGTGAGACTAAGTAGTCAGGGAAAAAGAACACTTTAAATAAAGTTTTGAAAAGACATCACATTTATGTGCATTACATAGTGTTATAAATATTTGTACATGCAAACGAATGCAAGTACAGTAAAAGCCCAAGGAAAGGCAAGACTCAGCTTCCTTCCAGATAATCATCAATTCTTTTTTTTTTTTAAGATTATTTTATGTATGTGAGTACGCTGTAACCATCTTCAGACACACCAGAAGAGGGCATCAGATGCCCATTACAGATGGTTGCGAGCCACCATGTGGTTGCTGGGAATTGAACTCGGGACCTCTGGAAGAACAGTCAGTGCTCTTAACCACTGAGCTACCTCTCAAGCCCTTCACCACTGGGTTAAATACCCAGCCCCTGATTTATTTCCTTTTTTTTTTTTTTAATTTAAAGCCTACAGCACCCGGTATTCCTAGGCGCTCTCCCATCCAAGTACTAACCAGGCCCAACCCTGCTTAGCTTCCGAGATCAGACGAGATAGGGCACATCTCGTGGGATGGCCATAGACGTCCCTGATTTCTTGAGACAAGGCTGGCTTTGAACTAACTTCATAACCCAGTCTAGCCTCAAACTCACTATCCTCCTGCCTCAACCTCTTGAGTTTATGGATCACAAATGTATACCACTGTGCCTGTCTATTCTACATAAATGTTTGAAAATGTCTTCCTTGCACTGATATTTCCTGGTTTTAAAAAACAGAGTTGGAGATGTGGGTCAGTGGTAGAGCCCCTTACTTACCACAAGTTAAGACAGTGGCTCTATCCTTATTAATTATTCATTTATTAGTTCATTAGAAAAATGCAAATTGAGACACTTACTTGCATAGTGTTAAGACTCTCTTCGTCACCCACCTCTGCCTTCTCCAGTTGCTCACCCTGTTCGTTGCCCTCTTCCAACAATACCATACCCAATTATGTTTCTCATTCCTACACGGAGACCTAAGATTTCTCCATTAGTGCCTTCTACTTGGAGTGTCTCTCTCCACAGAGCCTTTACTAGTACCCTGAGTTAAATCTTGGCCTGAGTCAAAAGGATGCCGGTGAGGTAGGTCCTGATTGTCTGGATGGCACCTCTGGAACCTTGAGCATCCCATCTTGATTCCTTTGTGCCTCGGTTGTATTTGTTCAGCAACTGCCTCCCAAAGAGGTCTGGAGTTGCTCATGTGCTCAGACACTATTTCAATACATGTATATGTTTCTAATGCCTAGCGCACAGACACGCCATACGACTTGCTATTGCTCTTTCTGCTTCTTTGCTGGCTTGCGTTCCTTTCACAGATGGAAAACCTTTCCTTGGAACTAGCAGGGGGAGGAGTCAGGCAAATCTTGGTGGGGTTCTTACCCTCTCAGGATGTGTTGCTCTGGTCATAACACTACCTTCCTTGTAAAAGCTGTTTTCCATTGAGTTTCTTGAATGATACCACATATTTAAGTTTAGCATATGAACATTCAAAAACCATTAGTTCCCGAGGGGTGGGGAACATGCCCCTCATCCCCCAGCTTTCCACAGAATGAAAATAATCTCTGGCAGAAATATGTAAGAAATGTAAATTTATCTCAAGTTAGAAAATAACACATAGCTGACCATCATACCATTATGTCTGCAATTTTCCCTCTCTACTCCACTTCTCTTTAGGCTGGCACAACATCCCACAAGGGTGACATGAATCCAGCAGACATCTCTTCCTATGAAACTGTCTCTTATGTGCTCAGATGTCTCAGCCCCCCATCACCTACCTGTTGTACAGTATGCTGACTGTCTCTGTCGGGGCCCATGCTGTTCAGATGTCTCAGCCCCCCATCACCTACCTGTCGTACAGTGTGCTGACTGTCTCTGTCAGGGCCCATGCTGTTCAGATGTGGCCATGGGGAGACACCCAGGATAGGGGCATTGGAATAAGCATCCCTGACTCTTAGCATAGTGCACAGCACATAGTAGGTACTCAGTTAATTTTGCTGAAAAAATGCATATGTATCTTGTCTTGCCATTTAATATTAGAAGTAAATAAAATTAATTTTAGAAAAAAACTGAAATTTAAGGTCTATTATGTAGATAGAGACCATGGTTCTGCTTGCGGAGTTCTAGGGTATAGTCTATAAACAGGGATTTAAAACTGAAAATATGACTGTCATAAATATTTTATGCAAATTCTAAACTCTTACATGTATTTCGGTTACTGTTAATATATACTCATTATCACAATCAGCTCATAAATATTCACTAATTAATCAGATAATCTGGTGTTCATTTCTAAAGCCTTTTTTTAAACACTATCTTGACTGTTCATTTAAATATTCATAAATGCCTTATTTCTAAGACCTGGAAAAGAAAATTGATCTAACATCCAATCTGTAATTTGTACTTATTTTCTCAAGAGAAATAGTGAACACAAAAATCAATAGTAACAAAGACTGTTCTTTAGAGTGTTCTTGTTATGCACACATAAAACTGTTGTACACCACAGTGAATGATTGATTACAACTGTATCCTTACAGTGCATCTGGCAGCAGAAACAATCCCTATCCAAGAGTCTAAGCTCTGACAGCCAGCAAGTTATCTAAGTCATTAATTCTGGTAGAGTTTTACCTTCAGTATATAGTCTCTTAAAAGAATGTTGCCCCTGCGCACACAGAGCAGATTGCTACAGTCTGAATCTTACCTGCTGCCCAAAGATCATGAGACCCACTTGGTTTTCAGACAACATGATACAAACTAAAGTCATCTGGGAAGAGAAACTTCCATTGGGAAAATGCCCCCATCAGACTGCTCGTTAGTACATATGTGGGGCATTTTCTTTAGAACTAATTGTTAAGAGGAAGACCTACTGGGGTGGTACCAACCCTGGGCAGGTGGCACCAACCCTGAGCAGGTGGCCATGGGTGAAAAAAGAAAGCAGCTTAACAGACCATGAGGAACAAGCCTATAAGCAGGGCTCCTCCTTGGCTTGCGCTTCAGCTCCTGTCTCCAGGCTCCTGCCCTGAGTTCCCGCTTTCACTTCCCCTGATGATAGACGGTAACTTATAAGCCAAATAAACCCTCTCCTCTGCGAGTTGCTTTTGGTCATGGCATTTTATCACAGCAACAGTAAAGCAAACCAGGGGACCACGCTAAGGGCATGGTCTGTGGTGTTACCAGTGGTTGGTGGGATCCTCAGGAGGTGGGGCCTCGTAAAAGGAAGTTACATCAGTGAGACACGCTTTTGCGGGGAGCACTGATACCCTAGTCCATTCTTCTTTTTGTTCTCTGACCACCATGAAGTATGCGGCTTTGTTTTATTAGTAGAATGGCACGCCTTGTCAGACTCAAAGTGATAGGAGCAACCAACCCTAGACTGAAACCATGATCCACAAAGACACCTGTTTTTCTTAAGTTGATTATCTCAGGTATTTTGTTCCAGTGACATAAGCTGAGAAAGAGGTAGAGGAGGAGCAGGAAGTAGCTTGGAGGATTACTATTCACTCACTAGGAATTTCCCCTCATCACTAGTGTTGTATTGGAATTGGCAGGCAGAGCTCAAGTGTAGCACACAAAGCTATGCATCATCATCCTACAGAGGCACACCGAACATGCTCCACACCCACCACCCAGCCTGCCCCAGCCCACAGCATCCAGCCGAGGCTCCTTTACCTCCACTTTCAACCAAATTGGGCTTATAAGCACAAACCTCACTTGGAGTTTAAAACACGTAGTTCCTACTTGCCTACCGGTACATACCTCCTGAAGATTTAAAGTTTCGATAAGTACACATATCCTGTCTGTGCACAGGCAAGAGCATATTATGTCCACCTTTAAGGAAAGAGATTTGCATGTGTCTCAACATCAAGATTTACTCTTCATCTCACTGTAGTCTATTGAAAAGGAGATGAATACCTGTGTGATGTCAACTATCACTGTAAATCTTTCTTGTATGTACAGAGCACACTCTGGGCTCAGCTGTCCCGTATTCTGATTTATGACATTAGTATGTATTATGCTTACATATAGGGGTGTTTCCTTCTTTTTTTTTTTTTTTTTTTTTTTTGGTTGTATGTATTTAAACAACAAATCATCTTTCTCTTGGAATAGCTGATTCCCTTTTCGTCTAGTTACCTAGAAACACATTCATTTAACACACTTCATGAATGTTTGTGCTGTCCTTTCAGAGTGATTTGGTTTAAGTATCATTCTTACAGATTTACGTAATTGCAAGGTGATATATTTTTAAGGAAATCCAGGCTTTTTATTCCCCAAAGATTAGACCTTGAGTGCCATCTTGTGTTTAAAGAGAGAATTGGCATCAGTGTAGACAATTGCTCATATTCTAAAACGTAGATAAGGAAAAACAGAATCAAGAAAGGAAAAAAATTGTTTTAAAACATGAGTTCTTCCAGGCATACTGGCACACACACACACAGTTCCTGAACTTGGGATGTGGGGACAGGTGAGTCAAGAATTCAAGGCCAGTATCAGCTATTGTATGAGTTGGAGTCATGTGCTGCAAAATCCAAGTGGCAGGACACTTGCCTAGCATTCCCAAGGCCCTGGGTGTGACCTGCAGTCCACAAAACAAAGAGAGGCAAAGAGAGGTGAAGAGAGGCAAAGAGGCCTTTCCTCCCAGGCCAATTCGTTCTCTCTCCTTAGGTGCTCTTAGAGACTCCGCACAGCACTTCATACTTTACCATGTGCCCACTGCTCTAATCCTCTGTCCCTCTATTTACTTCTGATAACCTGACAGGGTTCAGCCATCCCTAATGCCTTCCATTTGTCTGTGAAACTGTCCACGAAACTGTAAAGTATCAACATGTTATAAAACTGGAGAAAAAGGATTTTAAAAAATATAAAGCTTAAGCTCTCTAAGGTTGCACATTAAACAACAGCTGAGGTTTGAATCTTGGCCTGCAGTGCCACAGCCAGGCATCACTGCAGACTCTGAGGGCCCCGGGCAGGGATGGAGCTGGGAGGTGTGATTCCAAAAAGGTGGAGGCAGACGTGGACTGCAGCTTGTTCTCTGACCTCTTAGAGCAGGCTTTGTCTGGCTTTGTCTGGCGTGGGAAGGCACTCCACCTCAGAAGAGGGCTGCTGCCTTCCTCTGGGCATGCTCTCCTTTTGAAGATAAACATATCCAGTCCTGTAAATATCTTTTAATAGACTCTTGATTTCTTTTTGGTCTTCTTGTGGCGGTAACTGGTTTCACCAGTTTCCTGTGGCTTTGTGGCTGTGGCAGAGGATTTGGTAGACCCTGACCTAAGCAGCACACAGCTCCTCTTAGAGCCGCATATGAGGCTCTCTGTCCCTGTTTGGTTCTGCTCCCTGTCTGAAGTGCTCTGACCTGCTCTGGTCTCTCTTCTTTCCCCCTCTCTCGCCCCTTCCTTTTCTCCCTCCCACTCCCTGAGATGCAAGGAAAGAAGAGTCTGTTCCCTTATTAAATTTAATTTTAGTAGACTATTAAAGTATATTTTAGTAGAATGAGAAAAAAAAAGACAAGAAATCTCATTAAAGCATGTTACCAAAAGTCAGGGTGTTCATGGAAGCACAAAATGATTTTATGATTCCCACTATTTGCATAAACCTACTTTTCAGGAGCTTGTTGCAATTTATGGTGATCCTGAAATTATGTAAGAATTCTTAAATAAGCAAGTATTAAGGGTTTTTCTTTTTCTTTTTTTTTTTTTTTTTTTTTTTTTTTTTTTTTTTTTTTTGGTTTTTTCGAGACAGGGTTTCTCTGTGTAGCCCTTGGCTGTCCTGGAACTCACTCCGTAGACCAGGCTGGCCTCGAACTCAGAAATCCGCCTGCCTCTGCTTCCCAAGTGCTGGGATTCCTTTTATGGTATTTTGTTTCATTGTGATCTAATTTGCACTTTTTTAGTAATATCCCATTACATATCCTTTTTATAATTTAGCTTGGAAACACTGTCATTGGTGCAGGCTGCCCTTGACCTGTCTGGGTCTGACCTTGCACCCTTGTCTCTCCTGCCTCTGCTTCCCGAGTGCTGCCCCATGATAAAGCTGCAGATAGTCAAATCAAAGAGCAGTGGTAGCCAATGGAAAAAGCACTCACTGCACAAGCCTGGTGACCTCAGTTCCATCCCTGGACTCCATGAAAGCAGCCTGGTGCAGGGGTACACATCTGTAATCCCGGCACTCCTCAGTGAGCCTGGAGGCAGAGGCAGGAGAACTGCCCTGGTTTTAGAACCACTAATCTGGAGCAGCAGAAACAAAATGGGCCGTGACTCAACAAGGTAGAAGGTGAGAATCACCGCTCAGAAGTTGTCCTCTGACCTGCACCTCTGCTCTGTACCTTATATATACCTCATGCACACATATGCACATGAATATGTGATCAATTATTTTAAATCAGACTTTCTTTAAGTCAGAGGCTTATCAGCAGGAAGAAAAGATATACATCAAGTTTTAGAGTTTTCTAAAGAAGTTTTAGAGAAGTCATATTTACACTAAATAAAGTGAATACTAATTTTTTTTTGGTAACTGTTGGCTGACACAGAGCTGCCTATTATTTTCATTCACACAGCCTCAAGTGAAAAAACCTTATGATACAAGAAACTCTGGCTGGCTAGGTCCATTAGCACACGCCTATAATCCCAGGATTTGAGAAGTGGAGGCACAAAGATCAGGAGTTCAAGGTGATTCACAGCTACAGAAAGTTCAAAGCCGCCTGGGCTGCATAAATCAGACCTTGTCAGAGAGAGAGAATGAACATTGGCTAGATTTAAGAAAGGTCATGCCTAGTCCCCAGGAAACAGCTATCCTGGAACCGTGAGAACCTAAAACAAGCCATGGAAGGTTTAAGCTGAGTCAAAGGTACTGAATGACATGTCATCACAAAGCACAGCCACATCTAAAGGAAGATAAGAATGCTCAGAAAACTACTCCCATACAAAAGGACTTGTTATGAACATGAGCAGATTTGAACCCAGAGCAGATGGCATGGACATAGATGATGGAGTTAGTAGATATGAAGCTGCAATGTGCACATCTGGTCACAGACAGCCAACTCAAAATGGGCTCAGCAACCCTTCCAGAGGTTGCATTTCGTCTCCTAATGCTTTGCCTGGGCATTTTTCTTTTTAGCTTTACTCATATGTTGCTTATATAGTATGATTTCTGACATTGTGGTTTTATGTGTTTTCTGTGCATGTGTATGTACTTCTCATTATTTTTGTTTCTTTTTTTCTCTTTTGTTCTCTTCTGGTTTGTTTCCTTATTTGACTGTTTTGGTTTTTTTTTTTTTTTGAGAGAGAGAGAGAGATAAATAGGTGGGAAGGTGGGGAAGACCTAGGCAGATAAGAGGAAGGAGAAGCCATAATCAGAATATGTTGTATGGGGGGGTAGAATCTATTTTCAGTTAAAATAAAACCATGAAAATTATGAAGAAATAAATAGCAGACAGGTAAAAGAACAGAGATTATCTATAGATAAATGTAAATCAATATGGTAAAAATGCATACTGTTTGCAGTGTATATTTGAAATCCCAACTGTTGGGAGGCTGAGGCAGGGATTATGAGTTTAAGATTAAGATGGATTAAATAGATCTTGTCTTTAAAAATTTACATATATATATATTAAATTTTATTGATAAATTAAAATTTATATATAATTATGTATTTATAACTTGAAACTCCACTAAAATTCCTATTTTATACACACCCTCTTCTTTGGGGAGACTAGAAAATCACTGCAGAAGAAATCTTCCACAAACTTCAAAGTGCACTAAATTAAAAAAAGACAGGGGCAACATTGAAAATAAAGAACTTAAACAGCCAGGTAAAAACAGAGCAGAATTTATCACCAATACACTCAGCTAAGAGAAGAAAGAATATCAGAGATGTCCAAGGCTGACAACACTGGACTCAAATATCCATAAAGGAAAAAAAGTACATGCTCACAGTACCCAGGAACTCTGGGATGTGATCTAAAGGCCTAACTAACCGAGAAGCTTTCAATCTGTACAACAAAATTAGAGTAGAAAAGCTTCTAAATCTAGAAAAATAAGTGGACATTTAAGACGGAGGAGTGCTTAAAAGTGCAAAGAGACATGACCAGAGGCAGCATGGGAGAACACCTCTTCATGACTTAGTCAAGACGTCAAAAATAGATAACGGAGAAGAAATAATATTAAAAGCTTAAAGGGAAGGAGTATTGGGCATGGCTAAGTTGGTAAAATATTTACCTTCCAAACAAAAGAACCTAAATTTGATCATCAGAACCCTTGTAGAAAGTGACAGTCATAGTAAAACATGATCGTAACTGAGAGCTAAGGAGGTAGAGACAGGAGAATTCCTAACACTCACTAGCATGCCAGCATAGCCTAATTGATGAGTTATAGGTCAAGGAAAGTCCCTCTCTCAAAAGACATAAACTGCATAGGGTACCAAATTTCATAAAGCAAGCACTATTGGGCTTAAAAGTCAAATGGATCGTAATGCAATAATCATGGTTAACCTCGCTACCCCAGAACTTTAGACGGGACATGAAACATAAAAACAAAATAGTGTCAGAGTTAGACTATACCTTACATCAAATGGTTTAACAGATAACCACAGAGTATTCCATCTGACACATATGGAATAAACATTTGTCTCAGAAATCCATGGGCCCTTCATGAAACAGATCATATTCTGAGCCACAAAGCAAGTTTTATCAAACATGAAAGATCAAAATAATGTCTTATACCTCATCAGATCCCAGGGCTGCAAAAATAAACCTCAGTCACAAGAAAGAAAACTACACAAATAATTGGAGGTAAAACAGTGCACTATTGACTTAGCAGTGAGTCACTGAAAAATATCAGCAAGGAAAATTTTTAAATATTTCATAGAACCAAATGCAAGTGAAATGCTACCAAACTCATTCTACCTAAAGTCATCCTTGCATTAAGTGGGAGAAAACAAAAGACATTTCCTAAAGAAATTACAGAAGTCATTAGAGGATAGGAAAGAACTTCCATAGTCCCAAGTTGGCCAAATTAATATTTGTGAAAATGACTATATTACCAAAAGTCATCTATAGACTCAACACAAACTCCATCAAAATTCTAATAATATTCAGAGTATGAGGAGCACATAGGGGGATAGATGTAAACAAAGTTTAATGATATATATCATAAATAGATATATGCAAATAAAACCTATTTGTATGTTGATTTTAACTTGATATTTTAAAGAACTAGCTGCATAAAAACTTCCAGTAGAGAGGAAACAAGACCAGAAAGGCTGCAGAGCATGAGTGAGCCTCAGACCTTAGACAAGAGGATGCATATAATTGACTGGGCTCAGAAGAAGGGACAGAAAGATATTTGAAGCAACTGTTAAGGCTGAACATTTTCCAAATTTAATGAAAAATCTTAAAGTTACATACCCCAAAACTTCATGAATCCCAAGAAAGGGAATATTAAGAAATACCAAAATCTACCCTAATCAAATTGCTGAAACCCAGAGATGAGAAAAATCTTAAACTTGCAAAGGTGGCTGGGTTTTATGACTCAGCAGCAAAGTACTTGTGTGGCAAGAATGAGACCCTGTGTTTAAACCCAAGCACCATAAAACACACGCGCAAGTGAGCTCGCACGTGCATGTGTGTGTCACACACACACACACACACACACAGATACCATAAACTAGCAAAGAATGTTTTTTTAATTTATAAGCAGAGAATGAATGATAACAATAACATCATGTCAGAAAACATGAAGGCAAAATATAATGAATGAATAACCTTTAAGTGCTTGAAACTGTCAAACCTGGAATTCTACATCCAATAACTTTGTCTTTCTGAAATAAAGCTCTCAGACCAAAAAATCCAATGAACAAATTCTTGACATGAGACTTAATTAAAAACAACTAGACAGCTGAGCAGCAGTGGCACTCACCTTTAATCCTAGCAGTCGGGAGTCAGAGGTAGGCCGATCTCTGAGTTGGAGGCTAGCCTGGTCTACAGAACAAATTCTAGGAAAGCCTAGGCTACACAGAAAAACTCTGCCACAAAAAAGGAAGAAAGAAAGAAAGAAAGAAAGAAAGAAAGAAAGAAAGAAAGAAAGAAAGAAAGAAAGAAAGAAAGAAAGAAAGAAAGAAAGAAAAACAGACAAAGGCACGTGGGACGGTCAAAGGCACAGCACTGCTACAGCATCCGTGAGGCTCTAGGTTTGATCCTCAGTACGACAGGGAAAAAAGAAAGAAAACAAATAGATAGCCTAAATAACCTCATACCCAACAAACCTAACATAGGCCTAAAAATATCTGTACAAAACATTAAGCTCAGATTGTTTCCTGGAAGAACAGTTAGGAAACACACTTAGGAAAATAATTGCAATGCGCACAAAATCTTTCAGAGAATTGATTAGAAAGGAATGGCTCCTAGCACCTGTCATAAGGAGTTAGCTCAGTGAGAAAGCATGTAAAGAGGAGTCCAGTGTGACTCATTCGCATTAATGCAACTAAAACTTAGGAAAGAGCTTGCCATGACAGCACCCCCTGTGATCTCAGGACTTAGGAGACTGAGCCAAATGTAAATGTATCAAAAAACAAAACACAATGAAGGACAGAGGTGTAGAGACCTTCCCTCAACTTAATAAAACACATCTATAAAGAATCAACATCAGACAGAAGGATGAAGATCAAATGCCTCATGTTTATGCATCTTGATTTCCATTAATAAGTTTTTCACTCAAAGTTGCTGCTTCTTGTTGTTGCTGTTGTTATTGTTGTTCTCCTCCTCCTCCTCCTCCTCCTCCTCCTCCTCCTCCTCCT
>JADRCC010574716.1:14769-40182 GCA_019843855.1 Hylomyscus alleni | reverse complement strand
GTGACCATGACAATATGATCAAATCTTTGTTTGGTCTTCCATAAGATGGATGGTTGCTAAGACTTCTAGTGGAGACCATGTTTGGGATCTAGCTGGTAGTCATGTAGGGAGTTCTTAGAAAGGGAAATCCTGGGAAAGATAATCCTTGTTTTTTAAAAAGGTTCAAATGTTTGGAGATTGTTTTGATCCTATATGACCTTTTGGAGTTTTCCATACCTGCTTTTCTAGTTCCAGAATACTGGGAGAAACTTGGAGCCTCCCAATTCTTAGTGTCTTTCAGATTAAAGTGCTCAGTTTTTGGATACCACAATACCCTTGGCTCCTGAGTATTGATTCTACTGGGATAAACAAGCCTGGGCCTGGACATGGCTCTACAGAGCAAGCAGTTCTTCCAGCTTTAGGAAGGTGGGACCATGGCTATTTCTGGTGTGTTAGAAAGATGCACAACGGGTCAGGTGGTGGTGGCTGCGCATGCCTTTAATCCCAGCACTTGGGAGGCAGAGACAGGCGGACTTCTGAGTTCGAGGCCAGCCTGGTCTAAACAGTAAGTTCTAGGACAGCCAGGGCTGTACAGAAAAACCCTGTCTCGAAAAAACAACAACAAAAACAAAACAAAACAAAAAAACAAAAAAAAGAAAGAAAGATGCACAACCCTACAGTTGGCATGGGAGGCTCAACACTGTGAAGATGCTGTCTCTTGCTTTGAGGACAGTCCATCAGTCTGTTGGGTGCTGGGAATGAAAGTGCCTTGAAGTCACAGCAGATGTATTCTAGAATTAATTTTGGTGAATCCATTCTTTCCATAGTGAAGCCATCCCTCACAGCTTGTAAATACTCTTACTCTTTCAAGAGAATAAAGTTCTAGTTTCTCTATGGGGGAGGATCATGGTTGGGACCTGGGGGTCTGCAGCTTCTAAAAATATCTGACAACATCATCTTAGTTTGAATACTTGAACATTTCCAGCAGAACCTAGCGCTACTTGTTCTTTGGATGAGGTGGTAGAGGATTTTAAAGGCTAGATTGTGTTGGTTCTGAGCTTACTATATTCTGACTGGAACGCAGCATTTTTTGTGTTTCCTGGGCCATTTGTCTCCTACTTAAGAAAACTTAAGAGTTTTCTGGCCTCTGAATATATTATTGCCTTCTCTTCCACCTCCCCATGCCTTAAAAGCTGTCATTTAGATGAATTTTGAGAGTGAAAAACAGGTATACATGAACATTTGCACACTCCCAGTCCCCCTCAACTGGATTCTGTGCCCAGAAGGAGACCACTCCCTGTGCAGCATGGGATCAGTACCTCCATGACAATGAGGCCTCAGGTTTAGAAGGGACTTTCCAATTAACTAGTTATAAGTGGCTTATTGGGAGCTGATAAAGCACATGCATGAAGGGGTTCCTAAGTATTAGGTGATTATAAGTATTGGGTCTTATAATGAAAATGAAGTACATTTCCCAATCTCTATGCTGTTCCATTTGCTATGCCTATGACTGTGGATCTTGTCCTTGTGTCCTTGACACTAAGGATTAGGGTGCTCCAAGTTCCTCCCAGTATACTAGAACTAGAAGAGCAGGGTATAGAAAACTCCAAAAGGTCATATAGGATCAAAACAATAAGCTTCAGAATAAGCTAGTTTAAAATAGTAGAACCCACAGGACCCCTTATCCATGATTGTAGGTGTCTCAGTCAGTCCTAGGCTGCTGACTTGATAGAGCAGTTCTCCATGCTGTCCCTCCTGGATGCTTCTGTAGTCCCTTCTTAAGTTGTTTTTCTCTCAGTGTCTGCAGTATGCATATAAGCTAGAGTGCTAATTTGTCTGAAACCTGACTACTCTTTTTTCCTGTTTTTTTTTTCACACACACACCCCTGCCACACCCTAGTTGCCCTTTAGTGCTGTTCCTTGGGGCTTTTCCCAGCCCACATTTGGAGTCTTCTCCTTATTCCTGAGGGTGATATCTGCAATGAGTAGAGAATTCCACACATCCCCCAAGGTACCTTTCTCAGCTCTGATACCTTCTGGAGCTCCACTTGGATATTTTACATCCCCAGTAACTACAGCAGCCCATTGGCTGCTCCAAGTCTGGACCTCCCTGGACTCAACATATCCCCAATCTCCATCAGCTTCTACCCTAAGTAAGATCTCATGGCCACACCAGAGCTGCCAAAGTGGATCACCACTGTGTCTCCTTGAAACACCTACCCAGTAATATTGCTATGTGGATTGCCAACCATCCAATGATCCCAAACTGAGCAAGTGTACTGAGGGGAGGAAGAATGAATGATTATTTGGGGCCTTTGGGAGGCAACATGTGAATATGAGTACTAGGGAATGTGTGGTGCCCTCCCCACACGTGAACAGAGTCTCCTGAACTCCAAGGTAATCCATCCCTATAATAGATTTGATAGTCAGTCAAGGTGTTTATTTGTGCTGGTTTGAGCTTCTGAAGGCCGGCTATAACTTGTAGCCTCACAAGCCAGTGCTGGTCTCAAAGGACACACCTAGAGCCCACAAAGTTGGAGCAGGTGGTAGTTTTACTCCCTATGGGGTCACTCCAGAACACCCACTAACACCAAGATGAGAGGCCTTATAGTGGCAGTGGAATGGAGCACAGGCAGCTTTGCTTTCCTATGGGAGTCCAGGGAAGAAAGACTAAGCAGGACAGTGCCACCACAATCCCAGCACTAGCAAGTGACTGTCCCTCATTGGACCTACCTATCTCTGCTCCAGGAATACCTTCTGCCAATTAGTCACACTATTACTTGTTTCTTTCATACCCTGTCAAATATGTTTTTCTTATCTTTAGCTCTACCATAGCTCTTTATAGAAATTTAAACAGAAAAGGATAATAAGATAATGTTTAGGACTGAAGATGGTGAGGAGAAATAAAGACCAAGAAGAAGTGCTGGAAAGTTCCATGTGAGACCTTCAGCCCCACTGTTTTGGTATCCTTAATCCCCTTTAAGCAACAAACTTCAGTCCTGAGTAGGATAGAGTAATATAGAAGGACAGTCTGAACAGAGCTCTTTTCCCTGCACAGGCTCCTGCCACCTCTCAACTACTTGTGACATAGATAGTGAGGTTGTCCCATTTATAGATGGGTAAACCGAGGCCCAGGAAACTTCTCTGAATTGTATAGAGACCGGTTGTGTTGACAAGATTGCCTACAGTCCTTTCACTGTAGGCCTGGTGCTTTAGATGACACATGGTAATGGATTCTAGAGACCATTTCTTGAAGAAGACGGGGTGCTACCCAATCAACTGGATCTTCACAGAATAGTCAGACATAGTGTGTATCCAAGAACCAAGAGGTAAAGGGGCTACCATGGTTCCCATGTCAGTTTAGGAAGAAATAGAGATTACAGGTGCCTTTCTCCAGCTTCAGGAAAGCTGTGCACCATCTAGCCACAATTCAGGTACTAAAGAAGTAGACAGGCTGATGCCATTGTTTCCTGGGTCCAGATTGCCATTGTAGGCAAAATAGCACACAGAATGGAGGGAGAGAGAGCTCTGGGAGTTTCAGTACTAGCCTTGAGTCACTGGAGATATCTAGGTGGGTGCTGGGACAGTTTAGGGAATATATACATGGTGACTCATCACAAAATGCTAGCCCTGGACTGACTGTAGGGAGAGCCAATTTGGAGCTGGCCTCCTAAGACCTGGCAGCTAGGTATCTCTCTCTGTACCTTTCACAGTTGGTGGCCTCAGGTCACTCACCACGACTGACACTGAAAGAACATTCCCAGACTTGTTTCATCTTCTCATCACTTCCCATTTATGCTAGCTACCATGAACAGTTGGAGTCTACCCTGTTGTTTGTAGCCACCAGAGATATATGTGACCACAGCTGCCACAAGCTAATATGTGTGGTCTTAAAACCACCACACAAGACTCTCCTATTTATACATAAAGACCTGGTTGATACCCATAATCCACTGTGTGGAGTCATCTATTGCTGCCACCTCCTCTTAACTAGCCTGGGACTAACATCCACTGCAGTTTTCTGAACAGCTTTTACTTACAGGGTACCTCCCCTTGAGTTTCCCTCTAATAGTTCATAAGAGACAAGGAGTACTGGCAGGGCCTGGTTCAGATGAAGGGGATCATGAGCTTCTGACAATAAGACCTTGGGTTCTACCTCCTAAAAGTATTCCAACCCAGGAGTCTTTATATATGGCCTTTGTAAGGTCCTATGTCAGCAGCATTTCAGATATGAACATATATAGTCCTTTTATAGGCCCAGCCAAGGTGACACAAAATTGATACTTGCAAACATTTCCCAGGGTCCATGTAAAACTAATTCTTAAAAAAAAAAGGCATTAAGACTCTCTTCCCAACTATTCCACACATGTATTTCTATATCTTCATATTCTTGTAGTAGCTGTGTAGTAAACAGCAGAGACACTTTGGTACCTGTCTGAAGACTGCTAATTCTATTCTAAAAAGCCTAAAATGAGGAAGAAAATTCCTTCCTTTCTCCCTTCAAGATGACCTATTCTAGTCATGTGGTGGTGGTGGCTGTGGTGCACGCCTTTAATCCCAGCACTCGGGAGATAGAGGTAGGTGGTTCTATGAGTTTAAGGCCAGTCTGGTCTACAGAGTGAATTCCAAAACAGCCAAGGCTACACAGAGAAACCCTGTCTTGAAAAATAAACAAACAAACAAACAGAACGATGACTTATTTTGGCTGCTTCTTTCGTCTCAGCTGCACAATTGTGATGCCTTGTGGCAGATTTTGTATCTTGTCATTTTTCCAATCCCAGCTGCCCAACATTAACCTTTCCTAGTAAGGTTCTTTCTTAGGATTCTGCTACTCACATCCAGGGTGGTCACTGATAAAGCCAAATAGCATTCAATGTATGTGGGCAAGCACCCAGAGGCCAGAACACTGGGCCGAAGGCAAAAGAACTCAGAAAAGACATCAGAAGGGTGGGATAGGGAAGGGGCTGAGGACAGGGTGGTTTCCACATGCATGAAACTTTGCACAGTATGAAGCATATCACCTATTGAATTTCCTGTAGTCAGCACTGAAACTGCTTCCCTATTACCAAGTTCCAAGCATGAAAAAAACATACAGCTATTGTCTGGTGTACAGACACAGAGTACCTCAAGAACCACGTTTCTGGCTTGAAACTCCAATTGGATTTTTTTAACCAATATTGTAATACTTGACCATTATAAAAAAAAAACAACCACAGCAAGGATAAATAAGGCAAGAAGTGGTATTCTTAATGATGAGATCAAGAAAAGAACTGTCTTTCACATTTAACCCTGAGGATCTTGTACCTGCCATTCTTTTGTGTATATCTATAGTTCCATCTGGATCACTGGGTTTCATGCCTGAAAAAAAAAAACACCCAGAAACCAAAACTCTGTTGTTTCACATTGTATAGGTCTGCTCTTGAGTTCTTTTAGTTTTTAGATGTCTAAAAATTTTCCAATTAAAAATGCAATATATTTTAAATTGGGGAGTTTTATGTTTATAGATAATTTCAGTCACAAATAGTTTTGTGTGGATTCCCCACTTCTGCACAGATTCTTTTGTTCTTAATAGCTTACATTAATATACATTGTTAAAACCTATATCAATACATATTAACTATGAACTAAAGTCTATAGTTTACCTTAAGGTTCATTCTTGAGATTATTATGTATTTTTGTGGTGCTGAGACTTTGCTCAAGTTAGGTAAACAATTGCCCTACCATTGAGCTACACCCATAACTTTCTTGTTTTAACAAATGTTAATTACATGGTTCTACTAGTATAGTATCATACAGCATCATTCACTGTCTTAATAGTCTTTCATGATCTACCCTCTCTTACAATCACCAAGCTTTTTAGAGTTTCTACAATTTTTTACTTTTCCATAGTTCATATCATTGGTATCACACAATATGTCATAGCTTTTCCATATGAGTTTCTTTCATTTAGCAGTAAGCACTTGGAAGCTGAAGAGATAGCTCAGCTGGTAAGGTGCCTGCCATGTAAGCACGAGGACCTCAGGTTAAATTTCCTAGTATTCATATAGAAAGTTGTGTAGTGAGAATTCTCAAATTTTTGTTTCTTTAAGAAACACAGAAATATTATAAGAATATGTTTTCATTTTAATCCCCGGTGTGGGGATGTGGGGCTGCTTTGGACTGACCACAGCAGCTGATCGCAACTTACCGCATGCTGTAGCAGATGCATTGTTTGCCAGTTCTAGACTGTTTCTGTGATTGTGTGACATTTGGAATTCTGGGAACTTTCAGAGGGTATATAAATGCTAGGGCCCTGAGAGGCAGGGTAGGTGGTTGTTGGTCATTTGGGGGCTGTTTGCAGTTTGTTAGTAGTCATGCTCAAAGAAGAAACAAGAAGAAAGAAATTAGATTCACATATCTCTCTCTCTCCCGCTCTGTCCTTCTTTCTCTCCTATCTAGTGATAAAGGATGATGCAGGGCAGGGAGGGGCAAGAGTAAAGGGTGGTAAAAAGAACCCACAAAGTAGCTAAATCCAGCTACAAAGTTGGGCATGGTTCAGAACCGGGGAGGCAGAGACAGAAGCTGGGGAGGCAGAGAGCTTTCTGGATTAAACTCCAGGTTTAGTGAGAGATAGTTGCCTCAAAAAATAAGGTAGAAATAATAAAGAAAGACATTAGACATTGATCTCTGGCCTCCACATGTACGTACACACATGTTCATGTATACCTATTTACATAAGCATGCAAACACCACGGACACACCAAATTTTAAAAAAATAGCAATTAAGTGGGTAAGATTGCTACATGTCTTTTCATAGCTCAGTAGCTCACTTTTCAAAAATTCCCTGATTAAAACAGTTATACAGATATACCTCCCATCTATTTAATATTTTTGTGGCTTCTAATGTTTGATAAATGAAGCTGTTATACTACCTATATGTGCTGGTTTTGTGTATAGTGGTAAATATCTAGGAACTCAAATGTTGATTTTTAAAAACAGTTTTATGTATGCTTGAATAGTCTTATATAGCCCTGGCTAGCCTTGAACTTATTACACTGCCAAAGTATGACCTTGAACTCCTGATCCTCTTCCTCTACCACTAAGTGCTAAGATTACACTTGTTTGTCATCACATCTTATAAGACTTTGTTTAGGTTAGTAACAAACTGACAAACTATTTTCCAAAGTAGCTTTATTTATTGTTCAGTCCCACCAGCAATAAAGGTGATGTGCTGTTGATCTGCATCTTCACCAGTATTTGGTGAATTATACATTTTACAAATTTTGGCTATTCTAATAGCTGTGTATTAATATCTCATTGTTTTATAAATCTGCAATTACCTAATGACAAATTATGTTGATATGCTGATATGCTCATTTTCTATCTGTATATTTTCTTAGCTGAGTCATATGTTCATAGCTTTTACCCATTTCTATTTGTGCTGTTTATTTTCTTATTGTTGAGTTTTAAGGATTTTTAAAAATCCTTTATCAGATATGTGTTTTGGGAATATTGTTTTTCAGTCTGTGTCTTACCTTTTTATTCTCCTAACAGTATATTTTACAGAGAAATGATGCTGGTGTTACAAAGATATATTTTACCTTTAAGTGTGTGTGTGTGTGCACATGCTTGAGTGCCTGCAGAGGCCAAATGTCCTTGGGTACTGGAAGTCAAATTTGGAAGAGATATGTTCTATTATTTTTACACGTGGATGTGTAATTATTCCAGCATATTTTGTTAAAAAGACCATCCTTCCTCCATTGAATTGAGTTTGTTCTTTTACCAAAGGTGAGTTTACTATATTTGTATATCTCCAACCTGGGCTTTGTATTTGATAGCATTAATTTATCTCTCCCATATGACTCTTGATTACTGTAATTTTAATAGAAAGTCGTGAAATCAGATGGTGTTAGGCCTATACTTTTTTGTTTGTTTGTTTGTTTTTGTTTTTTCGAGACAGGATTTCTCTGTATAGCCCTGGCTGTCCTGGAACTCACTCTGTAGACCAGACTGGCCTCAAACTCAGAAATATGCCTGCCTCTGCCTTCCAAGTGCTGGGATTAAAGGCATGCGCCACCACCACCTGGCTGTTCCCCCCCCCACGCCCCCCATCATTGTGTTATCTATTTCGGGTCTTTAGCCTTCCTACACAAACTTTAAAAAATAGTATAATCATTTTCTAGTCATTTCTATCAACATTCTTACAGATGTTGACTCAGGCATCCAGGTTCCTTCCATCTTGACACTATTTCCTTCAACAAGTACCCTCCAAGCAGTGTAGAGGAAATGTGCAATCACAATAATACAGAACAGGTTTCTGCTTCTCATTCAAAACTGGAAGACTAAAACTCAGAACAATCTCGGCAGGTAGCCCTAATGATTACTTGGACTTTGGTCTATTTTGTAGGTTTCTCAGAAGTGGCCAGAACTGCTGGTTCAAGGTTAAAGTGTGCAGATGGCCATCCCCTGGGCCGGGTGGTCTGGCAGGGACAGGGCCAGCAGTCATTTGTGTTGTAACTCCTGCAGGCGAGTGGACCCAATCTATCCCTCTTGTTTCTTCACTCTTGCCTTTTCTGTGGGGGCCATATCCTTGAGTGGACATAAACAGAGAACCGTGTGCCTGCAGGCAAAATGCCTTTCTCCGGCGGACACGCCAGCATCCTCTCATATCATTAGATCGGGATATGCTCGGAGACCACGTAGTGACCATTCAGGCTGGAACACACTCATACAAACCAGTGGGTGGAAAGAGGCACGCTCGTGGGCTGTGCCGTTGCCCCTTTAAGAGCTCCCTTCAACCGCACATGCTCAGTTCAGGTAAAGCCCGCGCACGCGCAGAGGTAGCAGCGGATGTTTACAGCGGCTGAGGTCCGTCCGAAGCGACAGAAGCGTCTGAAGAACTGCTTTCCGAGACTAAATCCCAGGGCTGCTGAGCGCCGAGGTAGAGCCGTCTCAGCCCCTCGGCCCTTCCCTCCGTATCCCTTCTCCAACTCCGGTTACCCGTCCCCCAGCGTCCGCATCTCTTACCATCTCTGAGAGTTTTGAGCCCCAGCGCCCTGCCACCTCCGCCCCCCACCCATCTCCCTGCCCAGGACCCTCCAGGCTACATCCTCCTCCAGCACCTCCCTCTCCTCTCGCCTGCCCCCCGCCCCCCCCCCCCCCCCCCTGTTGCTAATTCTGGGATCCGTTTGCTCTAGATCTACAACCTATTTCTGATTAAGTAGGAAATGTTTGCAATTAGCTCAAGGGCAAGTCGGGCATTGACAATGTTTGAAACAAATTATACCTAGGGTGGATATTTGGAAGAAAGCAGTGTCCTACAGAGGAGAAAAGAAAGACCCCTTTGGGGAAAGGTCTAAAGTAGCTGGAGAGAACTCGCAGGGGCCTGGACTCTTTGTTTGTTTTTTATTAGGCCTGTGCCTCTGCCATCAACTCCTTCATCTTAGTATCTGCCCCCTGCTCTCTTGGGCCCTGCACTATTGTTCTCTTTTCTTATTGAAGACATGGCTAAGGTGGGCTCCATTACGTCTGGTAGGCTGTCTCTAGAACGAGGTATTTAAGAGGCTCATCACTGATTATATATAAAGGGAATCGAAGTGAGGTGGTGGCATTTGATCTCTCCCTTGGCCTGGCTTTTCTCCATCCTTCTCTGAGACCTTGCTGGGAGACTTGTGAGAAGAAACTCATTTTTCTTTTTTTTCAATTCCGGTAGTCCCAAAGCTTTTCTACACATAAAACAGTAGGAATTGTCCCTAGTCAGCATATACTATCGGTCAGATGCAGACCACAAGTGGTATGCATTTGATGCATACCCTCCAAGAGTTCTGGTTTTCAAGACTAGAAGCCTTAGTTATTGCCCTCATTCTGCTGGCAGGATGATGGTTTAGAAGGTATCCCCTAAGAAAATGGCATTCACTTGACTGTTGGTCAACTATCGTAGTTTTTTTCAAATGCAGCATAGATATCAAATAGGGTCCTTTAGTCCAGCTTCACTTGTGTTGTTGCTATCCACTTGGAGTCTTGTGCTAGCTGCTCAGTGTTTTCCTGTGTTCTTTTCTTCTGTTGGCCTATGCTAATCAGTTCTGAGTGGGAATTGTAATAAGCATTACAGCAAGCAGCAAAGTGTGCAGTGCAGTGAAGGAAGGACAACACCCTAAAACAACCCTTTGCCTTTAGTTGGAATCTACTGCTCTGCATTCTTTTGCAGTGATACTATTTGGTTTGGAGAGAGTATTTTCAAGTGTGTTTTTGGGCTTTTTTTTTTTTTTTTTTTTTTGACATGGTGACTGATCACATCTATCTCAGCAGCAAGTAGTGGTGCTTCTGTGCAAGGCAACATTAGATCGTCAGACAAAGCTAATATTAAGCATCACACTCCATCATTATTCACCTACTCTCCACCAAAAGTAATTGATAGAGCTACCTTGGTGTTCTATGTAGTCTAGAGAATGATCTACAGTAGTCACACTTTCTGTTTTAAATGAGTGAATTTATTAAGTGTATGTAGCAAGCAAAAGTAAAAGAACTAGTGAGTAGTAACACTAGTAGATAGAAAACATCAAGTTGAGTACTCACCTCTAGTAGGGATGACTGGGATAACCCAATTGAGAGACTAAACAAAAGGTAACACCAGAAATGATCTGCTAAAATCCCATTTGGAATTCCTGATAGAGAACCCAAGTGACGCTTCCAAGTTAAAAAAAATGTATGTAGATAGATAAATAACATCATCAAGTTGGCACTTAGAGTCATCTAGTAGAAATCAGCTGGAGACATTGAGGCAGACAACTGGAGTTACCAATTGAGCTTTCTCTTCTCTGCATGTTTGAGATTTCCATGGCTGAACTTCTGGCTTCTTGTTTCTACCAAGACATTTTTATACCATGCAATAAACAATAGTCGTATAAATGGCTAATCTTTTAGCTATTCTCAAGGACAAATTGTTTTACTCTTGGACTGTTTTGTTCTTCCTTTTTCCCTATCATAGAATTAGGTACATACCAAGCTCCAGGAAAAGGTACTTTGGAGAACATTTGGAGACTACTAGAAACAAACATACTGGAGTTGGTAAAGGAGAGTCCTTGCTTTTATCATCCACTTGCAAAATACTTAAACAGCACATTGCAATTTACCAGTATAATGCACATTATACTTGATTATCAAAGTATTAACAAGAAATTAACAAAGAATGTTCTTTTGTGAGTCTTTAACACCTGTATCTGTGCTATATACAAAACAAAAGCCTTTGACTAAACAGTGCTGGCTTCACACAGCTCCTCTTGCTGTCTGTGACTGTGAGCAGTTTAGTAACCTAAGACCAGCTTTCCTTATCTTCTGATGTTGAATGTAGTGCTGGCTGGTAGGTAGTAAGTGTAAAAACAGGTTGCTGTTTTGTTTTTTGTTTTGTTTTAACTGAAATTCTGTTCTATTAACATGGAAGCAGCTTTCACTTGAGGAAAAAATTCAGTAACATAAATGTCTAGTACAAATGATATATATCTAATGTGGCACTTGCTGAAATTGTTAATTTGTAGAACTGAAGTAGGGTGAAGAGGATGGCTTTCTTGAGTCAGAAGTACATGTGTTTTTTAAAGGTCCTTTCCTAAGTTGGCCTGTAAGCATATAAATACATTACTCTATTTTCAACTAGTGTCCCAAACTTTAATATGACTATGTTAGATCAGTAGTGTAGCAATAGAACTAAGCGGATTATCTAATATTAAGTCCAAGCTTATTAGCACTAGGGACTAGTTACAACTTAGGGCAAGGGTTCTGAATTCACTTGAAAAGTAGATTGTTTTAATAATTGAACTGTGATTTGAAAATCTAATATTTTTCTTGATTATAAAGATGGATTATTTCATCATAAAATGGAAAAGAATTTGTATCAAGAAAGTTTTTTTTAACTTGTTGTAAGATGCTAGAGTGGTTAGTAGTTGATTTTCATTCCTAAGCTTAATTCTCTAGCACTGCTGTTAGCATTTGTGCACGTGGGTGTATCTAGGGATGGGTATGTATAGGGCCTGTCTCCAGTGTTCCAGAGAGAAGACTTTGGAAACAGGGACCATAACATAATTGTTGTTATTGTTTGAGACAGGTTTTTAATATAATCCATGCTGACCTGGAACTCACTGAAGATGACCTTGAACTCCTGAACAGGAGCTATTTTTATTTAGAAAGTCTACTAATCTGTTGTTTGGTAGTCTTTCCTTCAGCATCTTTTACATCAGCATCACCAGCTTTTCAGAAATAAAGCCATTAGCTTGGAAAAGTCACCTGAGGTCAGTATAAAACTGGGAAGGATATTTTTCATTTTCTAGAAAGAAAAAGACCTTTCCAGGGTAAAAAGTATTCCCTGTTCACTGGATCAGGGAATACTGTTTTTGTAGTTGTACCTAAAAGGGATGCTTTCTTCACCAAGACAGGATAGGAGAAGATAAGAAATGTACTTCTTAGATACCAAGGAGAAGGAAGGTGTATAGGAAGTAGGCCACTGAGTGCCAGCAGTGACCCTTTCTACTGGTAAACTTTAGCCTTGAAACTGATTTTATGTTTGTTACAATAAGGCGTCACAATGTGTTCTATTTGGGAATAAAGTTTTGTGAATATTTTTACCTAAAATGTAAACATCAGAGTAACCTAATCAGTGGGTTGCATGGATTACCTGCTGTGGGTGAGTTTATGCTTATGTTGAGATGTAGTGCTTCAGTTAATGTGGGAATATCATTTAAATTTGAATTTCTGTATGGCTCAGTGGCTAAAGGTATCTGCCACCCAGTCTAAAAATCTCACTTTGATTCCTAGGAATCACTCCTGCAAATTGTGGCACCTATAGGCCAGCAAATATACTTTCCAAATAAAATAATAAATGTAAAATTTTTTTTAAAATTGAATTTCAGTTAAATATCAAAAGTTTTATTATTTGTTGTTAGCTTAAATTTCTAGTGAAGCTAATGTTTTGTTTTGTTCTAATTAAATTATGGTGTGTGGTCTCACACATGCCATTATGTACCTGAGGAGATCAGAGAATGACCTTGTGGCACTAGTTTCTTTCCTCTCAACATTATGTAGGTTCTAGGGAGTGAACTTGGGTCATGGGTTTTGACCCTGATTCCCAATCCTGGCATCTGTGGAGGTGAAGTGGTTATTGACAAAACATACCTCTCTTTATTACATTCAGAACTGAGAATTTGGAAATAGCATCTATTTAGAGATTTCTTTTTTTGCTCTTGCCCTTAATGTAAATAGTTATTAAAATTCTAATTGTAGTCTTGCTTGGTTGTAATCTTGAACATGGGCGGTGCTGTGAGTGCTGGTGAGGACAACGATGAGCTCATTGATAATTTGAAGGAAGCCCAGTACATCCGGACGGACTTAGTAGAGCAGGCTTTCCGAGCTATTGATCGAGCAGATTATTATCTTGAAGAATTTAAAGAAAATGCATACAAAGACTTGGCATGGAAACATGGAAACATTCATCTCTCAGCCCCGTGCATCTACTCGGAGGTGATGGAGGCTCTGGATCTGCAGCCTGGGCTCTCATTTCTGAATTTGGGCAGTGGTACTGGCTACCTCAGCTCCATGGTGGGGCTCATTCTAGGTGAGTGTGAATACAGAGCTTTAGTCCCCTCTGCCTTAGTACAACTTGGTATCACTTTAGATAGAAGATTTTGTAGGCTGGTTGCATACCATGGTGGAGATCATGGTCCTCCTATTAGTTGGCTGAAAGTAGGTGGTGGATGACTGATGATATCCACTTGTGGGTGCTGAGTTGGGGAGCTGGGGTTCCTTTTCTATGTCTCCTCCTACCTATACTGCTGCATTCTGCTGTGAATGATGGAAAACAGCAGAGGTCTGTAAAATTTGACCTTATATGATTTCTTGATTTAATCTAATCACTCTTTTGCTCATCTCCTCCTTTGAGTGTCATTAAAATTCTTTGGTAGTTGAAGTTCTTTGTAATAGTTTCTCTTTTGTTGTTTGCTACTAAAAGAGTAGTAAGTATGTATTTTTAAGGAATTTACAGAGATGGAAAGGATTTATTAGTTGGAGCCATTTAGGCTATTTTCTCTACAAGCTATAAGAATAGATGTGTGAATATAGCCATTTCTAATGATACCATCAGGATTATCAGCTAAAGAGCTATTGAATTCCTGCATTATGTAAAACATTACAGTGGGGCAAAGACTTCAGATATTGCTTGTGTTTCTTCTTAATTGATATGATTTTTAATCTTAATTTTTTGGCTAAGGCAGTGGTTTTTGACTCAGGGGGAAATAGATAATAAACTGCCTATATTAGAAATGCTATTAAAGCCGGGCGTTGATGGCGCACACCTTTAATCCCAGCACTTGGGAGGCAGAGGCAGGCAGATTTCTGAGTTCAAGACCAGCTTGGTCTACAGAGTGAGTTCCAGGACAGCCAGGGCTACACAGAGAAACCCTGTCTCGAAAAAACCAAAGGGGAAAAAAATAAGAGAAAAGAAACTTCTCCATTTTGGGATTTAAATAACATGGTGCTTTACTGGGGAGATTTTTGGGGAAAAAAATGCTATTAAAAAGAGCCTAAGGGTGTAGCCTTGTGGTTGTGGTGGTGGTGGTGGTGGGGTAGTGGCACTTGCCTTTAATTTCAGCTCTCTGGATGCAGAGGCAGAGGCAGGCGAGTTTGAGGCCTGCCTGTTCTACAGAGCTAGTTCCAGGACAGCCAGGGCTACACAGAGAAACACTGTCTTGAAAAACCAAAACCTGTTTGGGGAGATGGCTCAGCGAGTAAGAGTACTGACTGCTCTTCCAAAGGTCTTAGGTTCAAATTCCAGCAACCACATGGTGGCTCACAGCCATCCATAATGAGATCTGATGCTCTCTTCTGGTATGTCTGAAGACAGCTACAGTGTACTTACATATAATAAATAAATAAATATTTTTTAAAAAAAAAAGGAAAACCAAAAAAAGAAGAAGAGCCATCGCCAACACCTAAGGAGCTGAGGAGATGGCTCACTGTAAATACTGTTTGTACATGAAGACCTGAGTTCATATCATATAAAGGTGTTAAAAAAAAAAAAAGCCAGGTGTAGCAGTGTGTATCTGTATTCTCAGAGCTAGAAAACAGATAGGATTCTAGGTGCTTGCTTGGCTAGCCATTTTATCTGATTTGTTGACCCCTGGGTTTATTTAGTACAACCCTGTTTCAAAAAGTAACATGGGGACTGGAGAGATGGCTCAGCAGTTAAGAGCACTGACTGCTCTTCGAAAGGTCCTGAGTTCAAATCCCAGCAACCACATGGTGGCTCACAGCCATCTGTAATGAGATCTGACACCCTCTTCTGCTGTGTCTGAAGACAGCTACAGTGTACTTACATATAACAATAAATCTTTAAAAAAAAAAAGTAACATGGAGTAACCTGATGTAGACTTCTGCCATGAACATTCATGGATGTGTGTGTCTGTATACACGTGTGTGGCATACACACACACACACACACACACACACACACACCCCTTAGTACCTAGTAAAAGAGTAAGCATGGAGAAACTGTGGCACTTGATACTGCCAGCAGTAATAATGAAAGTGCTGTGAAATATAGATAAATCCTAATACAAATTTCGTATGTAAATACAGGTTTTTTTTAAATTTGTTGGTAAAAGCTACTACTCTTGCTTTTTTTTCCAATTTGTAAATGATTCTTTTAATGTTTGAGAGCTTTTTGAGAAGCCAAGGCGTCAGAACAAATACTGCTAGTGAATGGAACCTATACTACACATTGAAAGACTCCCTTGGGTGGTTTAGAGCCACAAATATGCTGAGACCTCAATCCCTTGTGAGTTTCTGTAATTATACACTACAGAATTATCTGTGTTGTAATTAAGAAAGTACAGAAAACAAATGAGCAAGGGTTCTTTTCCTTTTCTGAGTTTTGTTTTCTCAAACTTTTCAGGTCCTTTTGGTGTGAACCATGGGGTGGAGCTTCACTCAGATGTGACTGAGTATGCGAAGCAAAAACTGGATGTCTTCATCAGAACAAGTGACAGTTTTGACAAGTACGATCAGATGCTACTCATTGATTGGTTCAATTCATTAGTATACATATGCCAGAAAACATAGTTAAAGTATGGTTGGATGGTCCTAGGTTATATGTGTGCCTACCCTTGTTACTGTTTTAATATTTTCTGGTATTAATTGCTTTATACTTTTTCTTTTTCCTTTTCCTGTTTTCTTTTTCTTTTTCTTTCTCTTTTTATGAGACAAGATCTCTTTGAATAGCCCTGGCTATCCTAGAACTTGCTATGTAGACCTGGTTGGCCTCAGATTTATAGAGATCCACCTGTCTCTGTCTTCTGTATGCTGAGATTAAAGGCATGTGTTACCACACCTTGCCAGCTTTGTGTTTTATAACTTATGATACTAAACATCAATTTTTCTCTTTTTCTTTTTTCTTTTCTTTTTTTTTCATGACAGGGTTTCTCTATATAGTTCTGACTGTCCTGGAACTCACTCTGTAGACCAGGCTGGCCTCGAACTCAGAAATCTACCTGCCTCTGCCTCCCAAGCGCTGGGATTAAAGGCGTGCGCTACCACTGCCCAGCTAAACATCAAATTTTCATTACTATAGTAAGAGAAAAAACCCAAATAATTTATTTTGCTCAGTTTTCATGTTCCAGTATAGAAAATTTATATCACCTAATTGTTTCCTGAAAGAGTGGGCATTTCAGAGAATAAAAAGTGTTTTTTGGCAGTAGTGGTGGGCAGAGACAGGCAGATCTTTGTGAGTTTGAGCACCTTGTTCTACATATCAAGTTCTTGGCTAGCTAATAAGGAAAGCCTGTCTTAAAAAAAGAAAGTGTTTTGTTTTGTTTTATTTTTTAAAACAACAACAACAACAAAAACTCTCCTGTTGGGGCTGGTGAGACGGCTTAGGAGGTAAAGGCACTTGTTGCCCAGAGTGATGACCTGCGTTTGATCCTTCGGACCCACTTAGTGAAAGGAGAACTGACCCCCACAAGTTGTCCTCTGAAGTCTTCATGCATACTGTGGCACCCATATGTGTACACAGATGAATTCACACAATAAATAAATAAATCAAAATCTAATAAAATCAGTTGTCAGGCAACTGAATGTAGTGCTGAGCACTGAAAGAAACAGTGGAAAATGGTGGCTGATGTTGCTTTATATTTGGATCATGTTGAAACATTCACTTTTTTCTATTTTGTTTGTAACGTATAAGATTCTACTTATAGCCGGGCAATGGTGGCACACGCCTTTAATCCCAGCACTTGGGAGGCAGAGGCAGGTGGATTTCTGTGTTCGAGACCAGCCTGGTCTACAGAGTGAGTTCTAGGACAGCTAGGGCTACACAGAGAAACCCTGTCTCAAAAAACCAAATAAATAAATAAATAAATATAAAGATTCTATTTATATAGTATGATTCTATTTGGAAATGTAGCTTCTGACTCTTGGGTCTGTGGAGTGTTACATTGTTCCGTGATTTTGTAATTAAAACATAATCTGTGGTTGTTGTGTTTGGGGTTGAAGCCAGAAAACTCACCTCAGATAACAGAAGCTTTAAAATGAAAGCTTTATTTTTTGAGCAACCAAGCAAGCAGCTAGTTCAGGATCTGAACCATGTCCCAGAAGGGGCATCGTACATTTTTAAAGGATGGGAACACAAAGTGGGGGGGACCTGAGAGAAGCTGCAGTGATCCAATTGAATGTCGACATTATGGGTTAAACAAGGGAGTACTCATTGGAGACTGGGCCTTATCCAGGGCAACTGGCTTCAAGGACTTTAATTCATTCTGTTAGACTTTAGGTCTGGAGCTCAGGATCATAAGGGGACAAAGGAGCTGGTCAGCTGCATGTAGTTAATTAGAGCATAACAAGCAATGGATTATATAATTTTACAACTTATGTACCTTGGTTTAGATAACAGCAATTTCTATATTCTTTGCTTGTTAACAGACAATTAAGAAAACATTTGGAGGTAGGTGTTTGTTCCTAGGCCTGGGGACATGAACTTGTTTGACCTTGCCAACAAGATGAGGTGTCCTTGAGGTGGCTGGACTCATACAGCTGTCCCTGAGATGTCTGGACTCAAACAGCTGTTTATAGTAGAAGCTGTTCAGCTATAGGGGAGTCCTCAGATCCCCTAGGGCCTGGGACTTTGAATTTAGTTTCTCCCATATGGTTAATTGGAGTCTGAGAGCAAAATGGTAGTACTTAGAATAAGTTTCTTTTGCTTGTTCCATAACTTTGTTTTTATGAACTTGTTACAACCACATACATAGTTACAGAAAACTTTTTTTTTTCTTGCAGATTTGACTTTTGTGAACCTTCCTTTGTAACTGGCAATTGCCTGGAGATTGCTCCAGATTGTTGTCAGTATGATCGTGTTTATTGTGGGGCTGGTGTGCAGAAAGAACATGAAGAGTACATGAAAAATCTTCTCAAAGTTGGAGGGATCCTTGTCATGCCCTTGGAAGAGAAGGTCAGGTTCTCTATGCAGCTGACATTGTGTATACTCTCCTTCAAAGTCAGTTTATGTATACTACTGTTGCAGTAGCTTCTGCCAGTTTATTATCAGAGGAGCAGAAAGCTATACATAGGTCTTCCATATACTGTGCACTATGTGTGAACCTTTTCCCACCTCCTGTCTCTTACACTTGTTTTTCTTTGTTTTCTTCTTTCCTCCTACCTATTTTTTCTTTCTTCCCTTCTCTTCTTTCTTCTCTTCACCCCAGCTCCTTTTTATTTTGTGCCAGTGACTAGCCTGGCATCCAGGATAGACTGCAAGCAGCCATGGGTGGCATAGACAATTGCTAGGGCAAGAGTAACTTTTGCTAAATTTTCTTTTTTAATTTTAACTCTTTGCTATTCTGTGGCCAAAAGCTGCTGGCTTCTGGCAATAAACTCCTGCTGATAGCAGCAGGGGATTAAGAAAAGAAGTTAGTTACTCAGGTTCTTTGAGAGGCCCAGAGTTTATTAACTCTTTGTGAGCCAGAGAGAAAGGAAAAGAAAAATACCCACTCTGAAAGAAGCAGTGAAAAGAAGCTCCAGCGACCTTTATTTCTGTTCTTAGTATTTATATTTTCTCTAAAAATTTGCCTCATACAACTATCAGGTAGAACTGCTACCAACAGGTTAATTACATGATTTTCTAAATACTTTTACATGCCAATAAGTTGATAGTAAGTTTAAGGCAATAATTCATGTCATGGATTGATAAGGTGTAAGAAGTTACAACAGAATTATAAGTTTAAAGCAATAATTTTTATGTCATAAGTTAGCATGGTTTTGTCAAGAGACAAATCATCTGCTTTGTGTCTTATTATTTTGAAGTTTTGTATAGATAAGCTAGTCAATATTTTATTTCTTATCCTTGCATCTACAATAAATTGTTCATTCCCAGTTTATGACCTTTAGTTACCAGATAGTGACTTTGTTCTTAACCTAGAAGGAATGTTTTCCTTGATTGAACATTTGTTCCAAGCCTGCTTTCTTTTTCTAGTTTAATTGGCCCATGACACATGAAAGTTTACAGAGCTCTATTTGCAGCTCTATTCTATAGAGCTTTTATTCTATAGAGGGCTTGAATTTACTTGTATAAATTTAGGAATACTATAAAATCATTATCAGGAATTATGAAATCATCAATTTTTCTACACAGAAGTACTACATGAGAATACATCTTCATGTTGATCTACAGAAAATCTGCCCAATAGGGTGGGCGGATGCCCAGGACTCATTAGGCTGTGTAATAGTGACAGGAAAGGTGTATCAACAGCAACAACCAACAGCAACAACCATCCTGGGATGAAGTCTCTAAGGACCCTGCATTCTCAGAGGTCCCCCTTTACAGTCTTACAGAATGATGAGCCATTGTCAGAAAACTCATTTGCTTGCCTTAACCTTTCCTAGATGGCTTTTGTCAATTTTGATCTTGTTAGTGTACTTGCTTAATACTTTGATAGAAAGTATTTTACACATTCCTCCCTTTTCAAAAATTTTCTTGTATAGACTAGCTTATAACTTACAGTGTTTTACTTAAGAGAGTTCATGAATGTAATTTTAAGTCATTTAATTTTGAATCTATCATTTTGATGTTTATGAGTTGCATTTAGTTGATAAATCTCTTAGTTGTGTATGTATGTGTGTGTATGTATGTATGTGTGTATGTATGTTATGACATGCCACCACATGTGGGTGGGTACATCTGGCCTCCATATGCATGTGTGAGCACATGCATATGGAGGCCAGAGAATTGACCTATGGTGCCTTCTTTGGTTGTTTCCCACCTTATGTATTGAGGCAGAGCTCACCAATTCAGGTAGTCTAGCTAGCCATCTTGCTCTGGGGATCTCCTGTCTCCATCTTCTGAGTGTTGGAGTTACAGGTGGACCACACCACCTGCCTAGTGTTGGAGTGCTGGGGATTGGAGCTCTGGTTCTCATGTTTGCATGGCAAGCACTTTACCAACTGGGCCCTTATCCTAGTCCTTCTTATTTTTTAATCTCTTGGTTTTTTTTTTCCTCATATTTTCTTTGCAACTGATTTGTTCAGGGGACTTAGGTTTTTGGTCTTAAAGTCTTTCCTACACTTTGGACTCTCCAGCCCATAGATCTATGTGGTGGTGGATTGCATATTCTTCTGTCCTTTGTATTTTCTACCTATTGGCAATTAGATCTAGAGGCCTGGTATATTTTGGTATATTTTGATGGAGAAGAACACAAGAATATAAGCCATGTATTAAAAAAGACATTTACCTTCAGTATACAAAGGATTGATTATAAGACCACTTTCTTCCACTCATGACAAAATGTGCAGATGCCTCACATCCTTTTATAAAATCATATAGAAGCCGGGCAGTGGTGGCACATGCCTTTAATCCCAGCACTTAGAAGGCAGAGGCAAGCAGATTTCTAAGTTCGAGACCAGCCTGGTCTACAGAGTGAGTTCCAGGACAGCCAGGGCTATACAGCGAAACCCTGTCTCAGAAAAAAACAAAAAACAAAAAACACAAAACACATAGAATGCTAGTGGCATATAACCTACATATGTCCTCCTTTGTACTTTATAGTGCCTCCAAATTACTTGAAATACCTGATAGAGTGTCACTGCTATATAAATAGTTGTTTACTATGTTGCTTAGGGAATGATAAACAAATCTGTACATGTTCAGTGATACATGATTTACTTTGAATATTTTTGGTATACAGTTATTTGGATGTAAAAACCTTAGATCTAGAAGACACGCTCCACTTAAGTTTATGGCATAGGCAGTTTTTCTGTTTATGTTGTAGAATGACTGGAATGACTTAGCATGATTCATTGTTTTTTTTTTTTTAAAGATTTATTTATTTATTATATGTAAATACACTGTAGCTGTCTTCAGCCGCACCAGAAGAGGGCGTCAGATCTCATTATGGGTCGTTTTGAGCCACCATGTGGTTGCTGGGATTTGAACTCATGACCTTCTGAAGAGCAGTCAGTGCTCTTCCCCACTGAGCCATCTCACCAGTCCCGATTCATTGTTTTATTAAGAACAGTAGAATAATACATTTAAATTCTTCCTTTCTTTTTCTTTTTTCTCTGTATTTAGGTGCTGGTTAATTTTGATAAAGAGAAAACTACTATTAGTGATTTGGTCCCACTGTACTTCAGAGATAAATTTTAGTTATTATTGTTTGCTTATTAATTTTCTAAATAATGACTTTTTGACAAAGGGAGGCAACTAATAAATTTTGTTAATTTTTTATTGTCACTACAAAATTTTGATTGAAATCATTTTAGCTCTAGATTAACTTGAAGAGGGTAGACATTCTCATACTATTTCTATTTGTTCATGCAGATTATGAAATATAGGTTTATAATTTAAAGGTCTCACATATAATTTATGTATTATAATTAAGTATTTGGTGGTCATTATAGCTAGAACTCTTCTTTTTCTAAAAAAAAGTTTCTGAAGGGGCTGGAGAAATGATTCAGTGGTTAATTAAGGTCTTCCAAAGGACCTGGGTTCAATTCCCAACACTCAGACAGTGGCTCACAACCATCTGTAACCCCAGTTCTACAGGATCTAAAACCCTTTTCTGGCAAGTAGTAGGTACACACCAAGTACACAGGCTAACACACAAAACACCCACACATGCAAAAAATAATAAAATAGCTTTGTTTTTTTTAAGTTTCTGGGTGATAAAGAGATGGCTCAGGAGTTAAGTGCATACTGGTCTTACAGAGGACCTGAGTTCAGAAAACTCATGAAAGTCTGTAAACTATAGATTTAGGGGATCTGATCATCTCTACTGGAGTATTAAGAGTACTGGCACTCATGTGTGCACATAAGTTAAAAAATAAATCTTCAAAATTTTCTGAAAAAAATATGTTTGCTCTGAATAATTAATCTTTAGCAATTGTACTGCTTAATCCTTTTAGAGAATCTTAGTTTTGGATGAGTTTCTGGGTTAGATGTTTTTAGAAAAGATAATCATATAATCTTCTCAGTTTTATGACCTATTAAGGGCATTTGTATTCTGTCCTAGTCACATTGAACACATAGAGGCTGTGTAGTTTAATTGGATTCTTTGGTAGTAATCCTATAATATAAAGTGCTTTGACGACCCACACTGCTGTGTATCAGCTAGCATATCTCTCTGCACCCCTGAAGTACTGTCAGTGAGTAAGGACAGTTGCCTTAGGTATCTAGTGTGACCTATTAATGTTGATGAAAGTCACAGCAACAAGGTTTTAGCATCTGGCATTTGGGCCTCTCCTGTCCCCTAGCTATTGCAGGTGCAGATGGCTTAAAACTCAGACGGTTTTGTGCTTTAGATGCCATTGCAGCTGTATTCCTGATAGCACCACATAGAATCCAGGGTAGCTGTTGGTTAGTTTTACTTAGGACAGGCCCTCCCCAGCTTACCTTCAATCACTGTTTTCTTTTCTTTCTTTCTTTTTTTTTTTTTTAAGATTTATTATTTATTTATTATAAGTGCACTGTAGCTGTCTTCAGATGCACCAGAAGAGGGCATCAGATCTCATTATGGGTGGTTGTGAGCCACCATGTGGTTGCTGGGATTTGAACTTATAACCTTTGGAAGAGCAATCAGTGCTCTTACCCACTGAGCCATCTTACCAGCCCCAGCCACTGTTTTGAAGAACCCTAAAAAGTTATTTGTATAAATCTTATCTTCATTATCTTTTTATTTTTTTTTTGTAGTCCTTTAATTGACTTACCATTTGTGTTTCTTATAAACAGAAGTTAGGTCAAGGAGCTTGAGTATGTTCATGCTTAGCATTTTTACAAGAATATTGATGTAAGTTGTTAGTCATGTCACATTAGGTGTATATAGACAGGCTGTTTCATATTCAGATTTGCTATATAGAAATGATTACACTTTGTCTATTTGCTAAATCCTTTGAATATTTTTGTTTTGTCTTTGAGATAGTTGACCAAGATAACACGCACAGGCCCTTCTGCTTGGGAAACAAAAAAGATTCTGGCTGTTTCCTTTGCCCCTCTGGTCCAGCCTTGCCGTTCAGAGTCAGGACAGTCCAGACTTGTCCAGCTACGTGAGTATGAATATCCTACCTGTCTTTTTTCTTTGTTTAAAGTTAGAATAGAAACAAAATGTACAAGAACCCTTTTGATATTAAAGAGTGTTAACCTCCCCTGTTGCATCCTCAAATTATACAGGATGTTTTAGATATTTTTAAAGTATCTCTTTTTAGTTCATCTTGATGATTTTAATCTTTTAAGTCTATAAAATGTTGTTGCTGGTCATGCTTTTGAGAGTAGCAGATTCACACACACACACAAAAGGAGCTTATTTTGGGAATCGTAAGCAGTTTGCCTTGCTTGCTGGAAATTGTTACTCGATTTCAGCTCTCTTCCTCACAGTACCTGTCTCATGCTGCTTTAAGCAAATATGGGTGAGGAACTTGTTCTGCTATGTGACTGAGAAATTTTGTGTAGCCTCACATGCTTTGAACCTTTGTGTTTACATCTCTTAAGATGCAGGCTGTACATGGAGCTAATGTAGGCTGACTTTCATCCTGATGTTTGTTTCATATTTAAAACATCTTTTACAAAAATAGGATTTCAAAGTGATGATTTAGGATTTCCAATTGAAGATTATAAATAAGATTTTAAAATGATGAAGATTTAGGATTTCCAAATGAAAACTATTCATCATACTTTCTGATCACTTAAAACATTTGGAAAATTGTGTGTGTGTGTGTGTGTGTGTGTGTGAGAGAGAGAGAGAGCGACTATGAATGTGAATTATAAATAGTGCTAACTCAAACATTTTGGTTAATTTCTTCCAAAAATACTTGAGTGGAGACTCATTTACCAAATTGTCCTACTGTCTGTGTCAGGTGACAGACAAAGTCTTGACATTTGGTAACCAGCAACAATGAAACATACAAAGAGCTTGGAATGACAAGGGAAGTTATGTAGAGGATGATGTTATGTTGTGCTTGGTTATGTTCAGAGTGAAAGGAAATTTTCTTAAGAGAAGTGTAGAGAGAATCTCTTAGTATGCACCACCTGTCAATAAAAAATCTTATGGCCAGTAAACTGAGGCAGGAAATAAGAGTTCAGACATCCAGCAGGGAGAGAGAGAATTCTGAGAAATAATGAGGGGCATGGAAGATTTGAGCTGAAATGCTGAGGAGTCAGAGTAAACTAGCAAATAGCTGAACTCAGGATAGAATAAAGGGAAATTTTACCCCAAGAACTCTTGAGATGGATGTACAAAGACAAGGAGAAGAAACCAGCCATGAAGCTGAACCCAGGTTAGAATAAAAGGAATAATGAGTTAAGAAAAGTCAGAGAACAAGCCAAAACTTAGAGCCGAGTCATCTGTCAATGAATAATTAGTCTCAGAGAATAATTATTCGTTCTGGGAGCAGAGGCTGGGAGGAAAAACTTGATTAATTTTTATAACTGTTGCTCATCAGCATGTAATCTAACCCTTTAATTTTCATATTCAGTTATTATTATGGGGAACTTATAAAAATGGTAGAAAAACCTTAAAAATTACAGAGAGGAGTAGAAAGGTATAACCGGGCAAACTTTGGGACACACATTAAATGGTGTAATCATTGTGGGATATGTTGGAGAAACTGACTTGAATGTAGGTTGGGTTTTAATTCACTGTGTGGCTCTGGAGAGCTTCAGATATTATTGAAGATGCTGTACATTTATATAGGCATAATCCTGTCAGTCATTTGTAGGATGAATTTGTCAGACTGGTGCTCTGAAATTTTGTTGTTTAAACAAATGTGGCCCATACTAAGGAAATGCACCATCCTCTGGAACATCCTCTAGTTTGGAATACAAGAATTCATGAAAACATTTGGAAGACTTTGAAAATCTAGTTAAAAATGAGTATTTCTGTATGAGGACTTGCCAAGCCTAGCTAGGCATGTGTTGCCTCCTGAAATGCTCACTGTGAATGT
>JADRCC010574716.1:0-14759 GCA_019843855.1 Hylomyscus alleni | reverse complement strand
ATTATTTAAATTTACAGAATAGAAGTTAAACCTAGTATTAGTAGTCATACTGAGAGAGGAGTAGAGTGGACACTCAGCCTTTGGGAGTGTCACAAGGCCTAAGAGAAGTCAAATCATAGAGAAAGACCGAACCTGGCCATATTGAACTGCATCAGTTTTCCTGGTGGCCTTCAGAGAATGCTGGACAGGTCAGAGCTGGTACTTGGGAGCCCAGTAGCCAGTGATGAGACTGTTTTAGCATCTTGGGGAAACAGCTAGATTGCAAATGTTCAGGAAATAATCTTTTCTTAATTGAATTGGTGAGAGCAGGATATACTACAGGTCATTTATTGTTGAGATATAAGGCCTTAACTGCTCAGTAGAATGGCAGGATGCAGGCAAGGTACCATAGCTCCATCTTGCAGAGAGAGCACATGCCCATGCTCTCAGGGACAAAAGACAAGAGAGAAGGGTTGGTACCTCAAGAAAAAGGGAGAGGTACTGATTGTTGTTAGAACTTTGTCTAACAACATTTCTTGCATTTCTGCAAGGCAGAAGATATTGGTGGGTTCTAGGCAGGGATTATGATTTTGGTTACAAGTGTTGCAGATAGCATGATAGTCCCCTCTATAGAGTAACCTCTTGCTTGAAGGTTATGTGTCCTGGAGGGAAAAAATTTAGATTTTTTAATTTAGATTTTCTGTTTAATGTATTTAAACTCAATGTAAAACTATTAAAGTATATAAAAGGATGTTAGAAATGTAGGTTGCTGTATTATTGAGTGGATGCTATTATGTCATTGAGCAGAATAAATAGAGTTATAAACTAGGCTGTGAGAACAAACCCTAAGGTTTTAAATTTTATCACTAATCATCTAGACAGTATTTCTTTCCTTTTCAGAGTTAATAACTAGTATATTTGCAAAGCTTTTGAGAAACAGATGTGGTGCAAAGTAGACCATTGGTTCCTGTTTGGTTAGAATGCTCCCCTTTTTGAAGTCCTTTCAGCAAGTTAGGTGTGGGTTGGCCCCACCCATGCCCACAGGCTTTGCCCCTATCCACAGCACCACCAGCTGTACGCAGCCTACAGGACCTGGCCCGGCTTGCTATCCGTGGCAGCATCAAGAGGGCTATGCGCCAGGAAGCCACCAGAGGAGGTGGCCTGAAGAGCACACCTATGTTTAAAAGAAGGCGAGTCCGTCGCCGCAGAATGGAGACCATTGTCTTTTTGGACAAAGAAGTTTTTGCCAGTCGAATTTCCAACCCCTCTGATGACACCAGCTGTGAGGATGCAGAGGAAGATCGGCGGGAAGTGGCAGAGAGGACCTTACGGGAGGCCAAGCCTGAGCCACCAGTGAACTTCCTTCGTCAGAGGGTACTGCGCCTCCCATTGCCTGACCCCCTGAAGTACTACCTGCTGTATTACAGGGAAAAGTGAACTGTGGGAGAGTGGGACCAGGATATCCAGAGGAAACTGCTGGCCAGGTACATGTCTTTTCCCTTTCTTGGTTCCTGTCTATCCTCTAAAACTTTCCATGTAATGGTGTGATTTATTTAAGCACAGTCTAACAAGAAACTGCATAGAATTATTTTCCTTGGGGGTGGGTAGGGTGTGCATCTTTTTGGCTCTACAGTAACTTGAACTCATTGGAAACTGCATGATGTCTGCTCCTTATGCAGGCAAACTTTCACATTGAGACTTGAACTAAATTTGATTGGATCCTGTGTGAAGCAAGGGGCAGGTCTGTAAAGGTGTGGCATACCACCACTCAGCTTGAATTTTATGTGATGGTTCTGTTGCTGGCATTTGAATTCTACTTTTGCCTTTTTCTAGGTTGGGAAATGTTAAAAGTCCCCCCTTATTTAAATCAAACTAATCAAATATGTGAAATATCAACCATAATTTTTTAAAGGAAAAGAAAATGAGATGCTGAAAAAGGGATAATGTGTAGCCTCCCCCTATCCCTTCTGATACTTATAGGAACCACCATCAAGTAATCTCTTTTTTTCTGAGAGGAAAAGTTTTTCCTGAACCATAGCAGTGATTCATGAGTCACTGAACTGCAAAGACCAGAACAGTTCTAAGGTATTTACACGAGAATTTTCAGTGCAGGTGGAGAGACTGCAGTATTACAGAAAGCCCACGCTTCTTGACTTCTTTGATCATATTAGAATACCAGGTCATAGATTTTTATCTTTTATAATTCTGGAGAAAAAATTGTTAGTTTTGTAAATTTTCTTAAGAACAGATATATGTATTTTACTAGCTCCATTGCATTAGAACAGTTTAACTTAGTAACTTGTGAAATCTATTATCTCCAGGCCATGGGTGTTGAGAACTATCAAGTTGTTTTTTTTTTTTTTTAAAAAAAAAAAAAAAAAAAAAAAGGCAACCTTTCTGGCTGTCAGAGGGCAGGACTTGAAGTTACATTGCTGATTCTAAAAGCTGGCTCTTAAAAAATAATTTTTTTTTCTAGCCCAAAGAAAAGAATAGTGTCAAGTGTAAGTAATTAGCCCAAATTAGAGTATTAATTTAGGATTAAGTACTGAGATTTTATGATTTACTTTTAGCTTAGTCTCGTGACTTGCAGGGAAAAATTTGATAGTTCTGTGATTTCTCCAGCTTAAATGGGTATTTTGGTTCTTCTTCTTTTTTTTTTTTTTCAAGTTAGTTGAATCATTTTTACCACACATTATAGTCTGCATGTATAGCTGGGAAAACATACAATACCCTACATTATAAATATAATGTGCACTTACCTGACTTTAAATATAAGCTATTTAAAGAAAGTTCATAGTTGTTTTTACTTGCCTTTTAACTCCAATTTGGGCTTCTTTTCTTTCAGAGAGAAATGCATGCTCTAACTTGACTTGCAAATGTTTGTAGTTTGCAGATTGTTCTTGATGTTAACTCTAATTGTTAGCTAGACTTTTATGTTACCTGGAAAATTTTGGACATAAAAATTAAATAAATGATCCCTGTGAAGTTTGTCTATTAGGTGGATTGATTGAATTTTTTCCTGTGATTGAATATGGGCTACATTTTGAAAAGCCACATTTGCCTTTATGCTGGACTTTTAAAAAATTACAATGTATAAGACATTTTCCTTTTATATGTTAAAGTTTTCTTAGCATTTTGTATTTATTTTATCACTTTGTGATTTTAAACCATAATTCAGTGAGAAATAGTTGTAACAAGTGAGAAATAGATTGGCCTTTATCTTATACTACCAGGGAAAATTTAAATTTTCTCATAAACACTTTGCTGCCAGAATTCAGTTTCTACCAATGGTATATACAATAATATCCCACATTCTGTTTTCAGACTAATAAATCTTAATATAGTCAAATGTTTGTCTTTAGGATCTGTATTGTAAACAAAATACTGACAATGGCTATGTTTTAAGTAGTGGGTATTTTTAAACATGTGACTTCTGTTGTAATGTAAGAATCAAAGGTGTACATAAAAATAGATTTAAAACCCAAGAAATTAGAAACACTGATTTTTTTTTAATGAGGTGAAACATGGGTAAATGCAAATGAATCAATAAAAAAGTGTTAAGACATTTTATTCTAAGTATTGCTTCTGTGTTGAGTATGGAATTCTCTATTACATTCTTTTTAAGACTTCATAATGGGGTTGGAGAGAAGACTCATGCAGAAGATCCAGGTTCAGTTCTTAGCACCCACATGGTAGCTCACAACTGTCTGTAACTCCAGTTCCATGGGATCTTACTCCTCCTTCTGAATTCCTATTAGCACCAGGCACACGTGTGGTGACTTACATACATGGAGTCAAAACACACATGCATAGCAAATAAATCTTAAAAACATTTTTTACTAATATACTTCTTTTTCCTTATTAAATTTTCCTTCACCAGATACTTGTTTAATTTATAATACTTGTATAAGATAGAAGGAATGTTACCTACTGTTCATAATTAAAAATGTGAATTGGAATAGACAAATTGAACATCTTTTTTGCCATTTTAATCATTTGCTCGTATTTTGAGAATGTTAAAGGGAAAGCAATACATTCAGTATTTGCTGTAATTAGTATGGTTCTTGTGTAGACTCATACTCATGCATAAATGTTTATGTATAGAACCTGTATGCTAGTGATAAATTTGAATTCTGAGTTTTGAGACTTAACTGAAAACTGAACATAAGGAATTGATGAACCAAATGGATTGAAAGGTCTGAACTAGTGATAGAAACAGGAAGTTAATGATGTCATGGAGACAGAACAGATATGGAGCAGCAAGAATCATTAGACCATATGGGTAGGTGACACACACATATAGTCTCACCACTTTGGTGGTAAGGAATTTGGATTGTGAGCTCCTCGCTAGCCTGGGCTACATAGTAGGATACTGTTTCAAAAAACAAGAAAAGCAATTACAGGAAGACAACTTTTTTTCCTGAAAAATTTTTTTTGCTCACTTAGGATAGATAGGTCAAGGGTCTACGGTAAAGGTGAAGATCAAGGAAGGGCTGAGGCCTAGCGGTGGTGAGTGCCCCATGTTAGAAACATAGATGAAGACATTTGTGTTTCAACAATGTTGTGGTTTACTGACTAATAATAAATTCACAAGGTGTATTAGTAAGGGTTCTCTAAAGTCACCCAATTTATGGAATGCTTGTATATATATTAAGGGTATTTATTATAATGACTTACAGTCTATAGTCCAACTGACCCAACAATGGGAAGTCCAAGAATCTAGTAGTTGTTCAGTCTCACGAGGCTAGTTGTTTCAGCTGGTCTTCTGTAGAAGCAGGTTCCAACAGATGTGCTGGCAAGTCTGGCCTGTGGGATTATAGTTTGCATACTTCTCACACTTCTGTCAAGAATCCTTGTACAAGATAATGATGGGTCTCCCACCTGAACTGAGCTGCTTCTCAGTTCCTAGTAAAATAAAGAACAGGAAGTGATGTGACTAGAGGGAGGGGTCCAGCTGGTACCAGAGCTTTGTTCTGGACCCTGACCTCACTGTTAAGTTGAGGAACAGCAGACATAGTATTTGACTTCCAAGCTCTTACCAGGCACAGGCCAGGTATGCCATTATGAACTCACATCATAGCCTATAGTTTTCCAGGTGTAGACTTGAACAGAGCCAATAAATTATCATCTCTCCAAGAATCCCTCGAAGAAACAGACACAGTCTCTCTAGAGTTAACCTGAGCTGGGAGCTCCATGCTTTAGCCTCCTCACCTGCAAATATTTGGGAATAAAGAGACACACAAGTGACCAGGAAAATTAAGCATGTGCTGAGCACTGGCTTCCAACATCTACATGGTAGACCTTGCCTGATGTTGCTCAGGCTGTTAATTGTGTTGGAATCTCCACCATCCTGCTGTATTTTAGGGTCAGGTCTTCAGGACTAAAGTTGGAAACTGGATGATGGAACTTCAGGTTCATTTTTGCAGGCTTTTTTAAAATCACCCTGTGAACTCTAGGATTGTGTTGTTTACTGGAAAAACCTGTTTCTAGTTGTAGTGTGACTCAGCCTTTAGCACTCAGCCTTTACTCACTGGTTGGAATATAGACACGCCCTTAGTTCACACCTTTAACGCCAAACAATGAAGGTAAAGTTAGTTTTTACAAGATACCCATGTGTGAAAGTGATGTCTAATTGAGTGGCAGACAAAGTGATGAGTTAAAGATTTTTTTCTTTTTCTTCTTTTTTTTTTTGTTTTTTTTGTGTGTGTGTGGGGGGGAGATTTGTTTGTTTTTCGAGACAGGGTTTCTCTATACAGCCCTGGCTGTCCTGGAACTCACTCTGTAGATCAGGCTGGCCTTGAATTCAGAAATCTGTCTGCCTCTGTCTCTCAAATGCTGGGATTAAAGGCGTGCGCCACCACTGCCCAGCCTAGAGAAAGATTTTTACAGAATATGATATGCCTAACTCTCATGAGAAGAGAGAGAAGGAAGGAGGTAGTTTTCCTGGGACAATTTTTACAGAGACAGCTTGTGAAGAGAAAACAAGCTAGACACAGGTGAAGACAGAATATACCAGAAGATTAGAACATATTGTCAAAGCTAATATGAGGCCAAGCAGAGCAACTGAGGAGAGGCTGAGAGAGGAAAGCCAGATTGGATCAGTCAGCTTGGAGAGAAGTTTGAGCCAGAGCAGCTGAGTTGAACCAGCCAACCAGAGCCCAGAAAGAACTAGAAAGGGTGAGCTTATTAAGCAGTAAGTCTCAGAAGCTGAAAACCTTCTAGGCCTAAATTAGATTGTACAGAGGGTAGAAGCTTCCAGAACTAGGCCTAGATTAGTAGACAGGCAGTAAGCCTCTGAGATGACAATACAGAATAAAAGTTACATTACAGTTCATGACAGCTCCCTACTCCATCTTCATGAAAAGCCATTATGCCCATGTCAGTTTCCAACCTGTCAAAGATTCCAAGGGAGACTTTTTTGTGTGTCCTAGAGAGTGTGACTTGGAGCTTACCATTGGGCTGATAAGAGAACATATGCAGCCATGCCTAGTGATTCTTTGTTTCCCAGCCCCAACATACATGCCAATAGAATGCAATCTAGATATTGTTAGGAATAGGCACAGAGACACTTAACTATCCAAGTTTTTTTGCATTCAGATTTATGTTTATAAAAATAAATTAGGGGACTGGAGGAATGGCTCAGTAATGAAAAATACTGTCTGCTTTTCCAGAGGACCTGGGTTCTATTTCCAGCAATTGCAGGGTAGTTCATAACTGTCCATAGCTCCAGTTCCAGGTTATCTGATTCCCTTGCCTGACCACTGCTGGCACTACATGCATGTGGTACAGACATACTTGCAGGCAAAATAAAACCTCAAAAAATTAATAAATTAGTTGTAAAATTTAACCTTTTTATTGTATCTATTTAAGACTGACAATACACACCTAGTAAAATGGTTTATTGGCTTGAGTGTGTTATATCAGAAACAAATATATTTGTGCCTTTACAATGTTAGAATTTAATTAATAACATGAAAGTCACAAGATATAGTAGTTTCAATGAAAGCAACTGTAAAGTACTCCTGCTTTGTAATCTTGGCTGGAATGAAGTTTTTTTTCTATTTCATGAACTTATTATCAACTCTCAAATCTCACACTACACAGTAAATATATCTGTCTTAGTTAGGTTTCTATTGCTATGATAAAACATCATAAATAAAAGTAACTTGGGAAGGAAAGTGTTTATTTGGCTTACATGTCAGAGTCCATCGTTTAGGGAAGCCAATGCAGGAACTTTGGGCAGAAACAGAAGCCATTACCATGGTGGGATGCTGTTTACTGGCTTGTTCCTCATGACTTACTCAGATTTTTTTTTTCTCTCCATTTTGTTCTCAGACGTACTGAAGTGTATGAGTTTTTGTTGAATGCTTGTTTGTGCACCAAAGGCGTGCTTGGTGCCTACAGAGGTCAGAAGAGGGCATTGGATCCTCTGGAACTGGAAGTTATGGATATTTGTGAGCCACCATATGGGTGCTGGGAATCAAACCTGTGTTCACTGCAAGAACAAGTGCTCGTAACACCTGAACAATTTCTTCAGTCCCACCATTCTGCTTTCTTTTATCGCCCAGGACCACTGACTTGGTGGTGACACTGCCCCCAATGGGCTGGACTCTCTCCTACCAATTTTAACTCAAGAAAATGCCCCCATAGAATTTATTTACTTGTCAATTTATGGTGACATTTTCACAATTGGGGTTTCTCTCCCTGGATATCTAGTTTGTGTATAGTTAACAAAGCAAACAAAAAACACGACACACACACACCCGTGCATGTTGCAGAATGTCTGCAGAGGATTAAAGAGGCAAGGAGTTTCTTTGTTGTTGTTGTTGTTTGTTTTGTTTTTTGTTTTTTTCGAGACAGGATTTCTCTGTGTAGCTCTGGCTGTCCTGGAACTGACTCTGTAGACCAGGCCGGCCTCTAACTCAGAAATCCACCTGTCTCTGCCTCCCAAGTGTTGGGATTAAAGGCATGCGCCACCACCGCCCGGCGGCAAGAAGTTTCAAAGAGGTCTGAGAAGCCAGACCTGGGAAATATAAATGCCTATAGGAATGAGATAAAAGAACCAACTGGACGTCTGTGGAAAGGAGCTGCTGGTATTGTTATCTGAAGAGTTGAGTCTAGCTGTGTAAGTGGAGGGGCAGAATGAAACCAGGTGAAGAAATGGCCAGGTGGAGGGATGGCAGGTCTAGATAGGAGATCCGTATGCCAGTCAGACAGAAATTGAGTTAATTGAGCAATTAACACTGGGGACTGAACCAACCTAAAGTTCCTGGGACATTTGGTTATTCTCTGTCCGTCCCGGATGAGAATATTGCAGAGCAGCAAGACTCTCCTGGAACACGTCTACGGCTCGGAGTGCGGCAGTATCTCCTCTTCACAAAGTACCTTTCACCGACCATCAGTCCCAGGGTACCCTGGTGCAATATTGGTCCTGTCCTAGTCGGCGTTTCAGCTAGGGAGGTTTGCGCACGCTCAGAAACGACGCGGCCAGCTGGGCGTGCAGACAGCATACTATTGGCTGGACGGGGAAGGATTATCTGCGGTGACCAATGGCATGTGCGAGGCTGCCCGCCGCAGTGCCTACTGGGAATGTCTTGCGGATCGCTGGTTGCTAGTTAGGGAGGAAGTGAGACGGCTTTTGATTGGGCGCCTGCACCACGGAAGCGCCGGGCGGAACCGACGAGTGGAAGCTGGAGGTATGCTGCTGTTCTGCCCGGGCTGCGGAAACGGACTAATTGTGGAGGAGGGGCAGCGTTGCCATCGCTTCGCCTGCAACACTTGCCCCTACGTCCATAATATCACCCGTAAGGTAAGTTCCATAGGCGGGTGCCTTCTCTGCTCTCCGGGAGGCACAGAGCAAGCGTCGGCCTGCAGGCGGTAGGCTCTTGTGCTCTCGGTGGTACCCCAAGGTCGCTCCGGTCACGTCGAAGCCATTTTTTTTTTTCCAGTCACTACAGGGACACAACAGAGAGCCTCTAGCTCTCCGTTGCCCACTTTGCGATACTCAAAATATTGTGAGAATTTTAGTTCATACCTCTACACTGGACCCTGCTCTTAAACCTACACTCCTCTCGTGTTATCCCTGGTGTACCAGACTGCAGTCTGCGCCTCACCTCTGATTTGAAATCCTCGGGTTCTTTTTGTTGCTCTTTTGCTCCCAGCCCCTGTTGTTATTGTGTTATTCTTGAGAATCTTCACCATGTATGCGGTACTGTTAGGTTCTTCCTTTTGCCCGAGTCATTCTTTCACAGACACACATCAAACTTACTCATTCTCCACCCCACCCCCCAAACTCTAACTCTTTCAGTTTATCCTCATTCCTTTTATATTTTTCACAGAATTCATTGCCTCCTAATATTTTATATCGTTGTTGCTACTTTGTGTGTGTGGTGCTTGTGTTGGAATCCAGAAAGCTGTATTTTCAGCCCCTGGTGTTTTGTGTACCTTTCAACTCTTGTTCCTCCTTACCTCAGTGCCCTTAGTTTAGTGACTGCAGATGTGCACCACTGGGCCTTGGTGACATCTCATTCTTAATGTTTGCTCATTAGAGCTGTATGGTAGGAGTTTAGAGTCTGGAGTTGTGGTAAGATGAATTGTGACATAATTTTGAAATTAGAAGGATGCCTGATAAACTTAGGAAAGTAACCAAATGTGACCTGGGGAGTGCTGGTATACCCAGCTAAATGACTTAATTTGTTTGTCTTTCCTAGTGGATTATTATTAGGTGTCTTAGGGGTATGAGAGAAGAGTAAGGTTTTACTAGGCTGTCTGGTGTTTCCTTCAGTTTCTAGAGGCCTTTGACATTGAATTTCTGTGCTGTTTTGGGGGCATCCTAGCCACAAGACCCCTGCATTTCAGTGACTCACACTGTTCTTTGAAGAAGATAAATTTTGTAGAGGGGATGCTGGAGGGAGGTTGTGGTTTGGTGGCCCACTTGTAAAACTGTACAATTACTTCAAATCTGGCTTGTTTCTATTAGGTAACAAACCGAAAGTATCCAAAACTAAAAGAAGTAGATGATGTGCTTGGTGGAGCAGCTGCCTGGGAGAATGTGGACTCTACTGCAGGTGAGAATTTTTCTATAATAGAGGCAATGACTCAACCCTGCTTATTATTACTCATTACTATACTTAATAATAATAATAAATTTGTTATTATAAATGCAACCCTGTCTGTTATTAGGACCAATGAGATGGCTCAGCAGGTAAAAGCACTTGTTGTCAAACCTGTTAGACTGAGTTTGATTCTTGGAGCCCAGATAGTAGGAGAGAGCTGACTCATGGAAAGTTTTCTTGATACCCCGTACCATCCAACACACACACACACACACACACACACACACACACACACACACACACGTAAGTGTAAAAGACTTTAAGAAGATGTAAATAACAAAGTAATGACAAATAGCTTGTGTTTGCCAGTGCATGAAATATTTTGGTGATGTGTTTTAGTTAGAATAGTACTCTAAACAAGATTTTACATTTTTGTTGTTGTTTGATTTGTTGTTGTTTTCTGAGACATGGTTTTTCTGTGTAGCTCTGGGTGTCCTGAAACTTGGTCTGTAGACTATACTGGCTTCGAACTCAGAGATCTACCTGTCTGCCTCCCATATGCTAGTATTAAAAGCATAGGCAGTGGTGGCACATGCCTTTAATCCCAGCACTTAGGAGGCAGAGGCAGGTGGATTTCTGAGTTCAAGGCCAGCCTGGTCTACAGAGTGAGTTCCAGGACAGCCAGGGCTATACAGAGAAACCCTGTCTCATGGGGGAAAAAGCATATGCCACCACCACCTGGCTGTATTAACTCAAGGATTCTTTAAAGGAAAGTTACCATACTGATACCTGAACTGTTGTTTCATTTAGATTCTCGAGTCAGATATGGAAAAGTATAATTAAAAATAAGTCTGGTACATATTCTCTTTTTGAAGCTAATTTGGAGTTTATTACAAAAAAGTTTGAACATTGATTTAAACATAGTTATTGAGAGGGGGAGAGAGATCCATGTTCTAGTGGGTATAGGCTTCTCAAGAGTTATGTTGTATGTATTTTCAAATACCAATACTGAAAAAATAATCAGCCTTGGTTTTTTATTTTCATTTTATTTTTTATTTTATGGATTTAAAAAAAAATATGCTGGGCAGTGGTGGCACACACCTTTAATCCTAGCACTTGGGAGTCAGAGGCAGGCAGATTTCTGAGTTCAAGGCCAGCCTGGTCTACAGAGTGAGTTCCAGGACAGCCAGGGCTATACAGAGAAATCCTGTCTCGAAAAACCAATATATATACACACATACACACACACACACACACACACACACACACACACACACACACTATAAGCTTGAGCAAAGCATGGTTGCTCAAGCTTATAATTCCCGTGCTCTCTGGGTGTAGACTGAAGGCTCAGTGCTTATCTGGGCTTCAGTCAGTCTTAACCAATAAACAGTTGTGAGGCAGGATTTCAGTGGTTAAGAGTATGGGACTGAGTTTCCTTCCCAACTTCGATGGCAGTTCAGACCTTCTGTACTTATATTTTCAGGTGATCTAATGCTCTCTACTGGCATCAAGGGTACTGCATGAACATGGTGCACAGAATACCCGAAGCAAAACATGCACATAAAATAATGTTAAAAAATTAAAAGGGGCAAGGGGGCAGTATTTGCAACTGGGGGTATTAAAAAGTAATGTTTACATCTTCAATTTATGTTTGATAGACTTAAATGTAATAATAGAATGAAAGAAGATGACCCCAAATAGTACTTGTTTTAGAAGGAAGATTGCATGTGTGATTAGCAGTCTTTTCCTCAAGAGGAGTATACAGATCTTCTATGTTAAAAGTTATCGCCGGGCGGTGGTGGCATACGCCTTTAATCCCAGCACTTGGGAGGCAGAGGCAGGCGGATTTCTGAGTTCAAGGACAGCCAGGGCTACATAGAGAAACCCTGTCTCGAAGAACCAAAAAAAAAAAAAAAAAAAAGTTATCATGAGCTAGGTGCGGTAGTACAACTGAGAAATGGAGACAGGAAAATCAGGAGTTCAATTTTATCTTAGCTACATAGTGACTTGAGGCCTTCCTTAAGAATTTGTTTTATAAAAGCAACAAAAGCCCTGAAAGTTGAGAATGAGTAGAGGCTTAAAGTTTTTGTTTGTTTGTTTTTAATCTATTTGTTTAAGATAGTATTCCAGGCTGACTTTATTGCAAGTCTCTTACTTGAGTTTCCCACGTGCTAGATTATAGCTGTGTGTATTTTTGTTACATTCCCTCAAACAGACTGTGCTTTTCCAGCCATTCTTCAACCATATTTGAGAAGGGAAGTGAAACCCAGGGACAGAAGAGGGGGGGTTCAAAAAAACTTTAACCCTCTACTCATTTTCAAATTTCAGGGCTTTTGTTGCTTTTATAAAACAAGGTCTCTCTAGTTTCATGATTGCTGTGCTGTGGGAAGGATGTTGCTATTGGCAAGGGGTGTAGCTGAGCATGAGAATGGGATGTTTACCCACATTTAACAATGTTTTTGTAATGTGGATAACTTGTTTTTCTGTTTGACAGAACCATGTCCAAAATGTGAACATCCCCGTGCCTACTTCATGCAGCTTCAGACTCGTTCTGCAGATGAGCCAATGACCACCTTCTATAAGTGCTGCAATGCCCAGTGTGGACATCGCTGGAGAGATTAAGGGCAGGACTTGCCCAGCTGCAAGCATGAATTTTGTGTACTGAAGGTCTTTGCTATATGATAGGAAGCTGACTCTTCTGTGGTGGAGGACCAGGGTAAAACAACTCATCTGCAAGTTAGCAGATAAAGTCCTTGATGTATAGGCCTTAGGTCCTGGGAGATACACATAAGGATGCTCACTTGGCTTCAGGTCCTGTTCCTTACCATTTAAACTAGGAACTTGGTTTGTAGCCAGTAAATTTTTTTATTTTTATTATTTTTATTTATTTATTTTTTTTTTGGTTTTTCTATACAGGTTTTCTCTATGTAGACCAGGTTGACCTTGAACTCAGTTTTCTGCCTTCCTCTGCCTCAGGAGTGCTGGGGTTAAAGGTGTGTGCCACCACCACCAATGATAATCTTAAACCTTCTAATCTTTTTGCCTCTGTCTCAAAAGTGTTAGGATTATGGGCATATGAGCCTAATGCATGCTAGATAAGTACTCTACCAACTTAGCTATATCTCTAGCCCTTTTTTCTTTCTAGAGAAATTATGAAAAATACTTATAAAAATACTGAAAATCGCTTTAAAGTTCTGGGATTACATGATTCATCTTGTATGATTAATAACTAAACAAAACTGCCAGGCATTGGTAGCTCACACCTTTAATCCCAGCACTTAGGAGTCAGAGTCGGACAGATTTCTGAGTTCGCGGCCAGCCTGGTCTACAGAGTGAGTTCCAGGACAGCCAGGGCTATACAGAGAAACCCCGTCTCAAAAAAAAAAAAAAAAAAAAAAAACTAAACAAAACTATTCTGTGAGTTGGACTTTCTGGGTGATTTTTGATAGGAGTTTAAAAGTAACCAAAAACATTTTCTATTACCAGATTTGGAGAAAGGTCTACAGTAGAGCTTGTGCCCCATTTGAACCTCATCCAAAAATCTATTTCAACCTCAGTAAATTTAGAAAAGTTACATATTAAGGCTATGTGAAGAATGAGCTTGTATGTGGACCAACTTTTGATGAGAGTATCTCAGAGAACTCACAAGCATGAATTCTTCTACCATCCAAAAGTAGCAGAAAAGTTATGTATTTGTTGAAATCACTAATGGTATTGTTCTGTAAGGTGGACATATTTGTATGTGGGAAGTGGAAGTGTTGGTCTGTTCTGTACAACTGGACAGTTATACACATGATAAGGAATGTAGATAGTAAGGAGATCTAAAATAACAGATTCCTCTATGAGTATCTGATGTTTTCAAAATCCTTAAATAATGATATAATGAATAATTCATAAACCAAAGCTGACTTTGAAATTTCTGTTCTTTGGTTGCTTTCAAGCCTTTGGAACTTTGTTGGTTTTCTCTTTTAAATAACTCTGCTACAAAGTAGAGCCACACAGTCTTCTTTGAATGAGGGTGTATTGAGTATTAAAGCACTTGCATATGACAAGCTCTGGGCTAAGTTCTTGGTACTGGATGGCAGAGGTGTCATTGCTGGTGGGAGTAGAAGTTGATGCATTAGTTTCTCAGGGCAATAGGGCAATATCTATCAGTATTTTAAACTACTACTCAAGGGTAGCACAGATGTGCAGTGCTATTACTTGAGAGGTATTACCTTGAGGTTTTCCACCCAGCCTCTTTGTTCCCCAAATAACAACTCTGATAATTATATTTATAAATAAATGTTTAGGCCATAGGCTTGGGCCTGTTCCCTGACTAGCTCATAACTTAATTGTCCTGTTTATTCTAGTTTAAGTTGAATATAACCCACTTGGCTGGTTACTTGGTCCTCAGTTTAATGCAACTATCGTCTTCTGTGTCCAGGTAAATTTCTCGAGTCTATTTCTCCGTGAATTCCTCTCACCCTCTCTGCCAGATGTCTCACCTTCTATTTCCTGACTTACTTATTGGCAATAGGCTTTTTTATTGACAGGTGAATGCTTTTCCACTGTGCACAAGAGATTCTTGCTGCAGAGAGGTGGGAGCAGGATATATGGAGGTCAGCAGGAGTTAGAAGGGAAGATACAGCTCCTTGCTTGTGTCATCCTGGGTCCATTCAGGGAACTTTTCTCAGCAAAGTTGGTATTTTGGATTATGTAGCAGGATTTTCCCTGTCCAAT